>JARVGP010000005.1:0-129188 GCA_029876185.1 Mansonella ozzardi | reverse complement strand
TTTTTTTTTTTTTTTTTTTTTTTGGTCTGAAATTCTGGGTGTGCTCGTAATAATTTGGAATATCGTTTAAAACGGAGCAAGTTGAAAAACGGGAATTTAAAATTATTATTTGCTTTGCCAAGGAAAGGTCTTGAAACTTTAATAAATAGAAAAATCTAACTTCGGCTTTCAATTATTTTTTAAGTTGGACTAATGACTTCCAATCTTCTTTTGACTTGGGATCACTTGAGTTTTAAGATTGCATGGTCAGAAGTGATGAATCCTATCAATTTGAAAAGAAACTTCAATCAAAACTTTTTATGCATTAGTTAAATTTATAATAACATTACAGTATAAAAAAAAACAGATATTTTAGTAGAGAATCGATTTGGTCTTCATCAATGTGATATTTGAGCTTGCATCTTCATGAATTAGTCAAAGTACATCTTCTAAAAAAAAACAATTCTATTTAATATCACCGCAGCAATGCTCTCCGAACCATATTTTAGCTCTTGCTGACCACTGATTGGAGATTATTTAGATCTATTGTTTTGAAAGAAACTATGTTACTAAAAGCCTTTTTTATCAGTGCGAAAAGGATCTAACTCTATTAGTGCTGAATTCTGAAAGAGAATTAGATTGTAACATCTTGATTTCTCAGAGTATTTATAGAATAAACAATGTAGATTTTTATATATGAAAAAGACATCATCAAAAATAAGTTTTAATTCATCTTCTGGAAGTAAAAAGCGTACTTTATTTTCGGAGAATATGATATGCATCATGAGGGTTCTTTTAATTCAGAAATCAACTCGTCACTTTTTTTTAAAATTCCAGCAGCAATTCAGCAGTTTCGGAAAACGGGACGTGCAGACGTGCCTGTTTGTGTTCCATCATTTATAGAAGCCGAGGCTGAAGCAGAGGGCGATTTCTATTAACGAATAACGCTTTGTTTTGCAGTTTGTGACTTTTATGTACCGTGCGGGTATGTCTTAATATCAGGAGATTATTGATATGTTATCATATATTGATGTGTTATCGTACTAATTTGAAATGACGAACATAGAAATATGATTTTGTTTTTTTTTTTTTTTTTTTGAGCAGTCTGGCAATTTTGTCGATTGTTCAGGAATGAAATAAAGTAGGAAGGCATGAATTCATGATCTTCTATTTGTTTTCTCTCAAAAATCTTTTCGCTTGTAGTTTGTTCCCTGATATTCTTAGAAATGTAGGTAATTTTAAGGTAAGCATGAAGTAAGCCTAAAGTATAGAGAAATTTAGTCCAGTAAATACCAAATGTTCAAATATGCTTTGCCCAAAAAGAAAAAATTCGTTGGGATTTTGCTTCTAGAAATTTTCATTTTATTACAAATATAGTCCTTTTATTTATACAGTTGCTTTTGCCATTTGTGTTAGATTTGCTTTATATCAAATCCATCCGCGATAGAAAAGCCCTGCCAAAGTAAGACTCGTTTCTGTTTTGTTCCATCAGTTTATAGATTGATCCATATTTAAGGGTAGCGTATCAGTATCGAAATTTTTTGCAACGTTCCGATTACATTTAGCATTTAATATTCTGGCGATGAATTAGTTTTTGTTTTTCCAATGTTACTAAAATGATCACATATATCGTGATAGTTTTAATTGTACAGATAATAGTGGGAAAGATGTTAGTGGGACAGACATCATTGCAGGGTACATTATGCATAATTAAAGAATTGAAAATATTGATCTCAACTTTTTTTATTACTGATATAACGATATTTGTTTGTTTAGCTAATACAATGTGATATTGTTGTCAATATTGTACACCACATTAAGTTATGACACCCAGACTTTCAGAATTATGTCCACAAATACCCTTTGAAATTTGCAAGTGTTTGCCTTGTATTTTCTTGGTGTTTGTTTGTTTGCTCAATTTTTCTTTTTTCCAAATAAGGCTTATTTTTTCATTTATTATAGAGTTTTTTTCTTCCTGACTGGTCTTATATTATGATATCATGTTTATCGTTTCTATCTCTCGTGATATGACAAATAAAGCACTTTCATTTGGAGCATGTTAAATGAATACATACATTAAGTAAATAATATTCACTGAATGAAATAGAGTTGGAAATCATTCCTTAGATGAGTTTTATTACTACTTGATTTCTTCAACTTATGGGAATCACAAAACTTTAATTCGGTCATAATAATCAGTGCAATTTTGTATCCTTAGCTCTTAATTTTTTTTTGCATAATTTATTCTATGGTCGATTGAATCGGATTTTTTGAATCATTTTAAAAATGCACCAGCCGGTGGTATTGTGCTAGTATTTATTTCAATTAAGGGAAGGAAGGACAACAATGCAAGAACGTAAATTTGATAATAAAATAGTAAATATGTGCAAAAAGGAAAACAAAAAAGATGGTATCAACGGAGAAAGTGATCATCTCCGATTGTTTGACCTCAAACAAGTCTTTTTATTTCAGGGAAAGTAGAATGGAGGAAAAAGCGATATTGGTGCTGAAGTGTTATGACAACCTTGTTTATGACTTTCCTCTTTGATCTTATCATATTGTTCTTTCCCTCTCTCCTCTCCGTTTATCTTAATTACAATTCATAATTTTTCAAAAATTTTCTGTTTCATAATTCATCAAAAAATAAATTCAGTATCTCACTTTTTCTGGAAACTTCCCATGAATTCCGTATCTTCCCTAAATTCAATGCGGACAGGAAGGGAGGAGAGACGAGAATTAAAGCAGAAGTGGTTCTTTCATATTTGTTTTCTGTTTTTCTCTTGAAGGAAATTTGGTAATGAAATTATTTAATATTTTAAAATCATACAAGAAACGATTTAGAAGTTTCTGGTTTTCCTTTTTAGCATGCTAAATGGTCAGTTGAATTGGATAGCTGTGAAGAAACCGAATTGGAGACATATTTTCGAATATTTATGATAACTCATTTTATATATAGTGTTTTTAACTTTGTTCATCGTATATAATATTTTTCATTTCACGCCATACCATTCAATATATCAAATCATTCCAATTAAAAATATTATTTTTTTATTTTAAATAATTTTAATTTTAATTGTTTCAATTCCTCTATTCATTCACATGTTTTAGTAATGCAAAATTTTGTGGTGGTTACTTGCTGATCATTTCTGATGATTTCATGACCTGATTCATGATCAGCTGTTCACACAAAGTTTCTGACGAAGATAATACATTTTGTTATTAAAGGCAAGATGAATTAAATTTTTTATTTGATGATGAAATATGTCGTTAGTTTCATAAACAACACTTCAAATCATAGGAAAGAAAAAAAAAACCAAACGAACAGATATGTATAATCTAGTATTGGTCATTTAATCCTGGCTAACATTCCATTACATATTGTACTATTTCCTTATTATTTCCTGGACGTTCGTTCTTCATATGACGTATTCCCATTATATTCAGCTATACTATTAAATCCATATAATCTTCATTTAGATAAATTTTATTAGCTTGAGCGGTGGTTATTTTCTGTCTTCAATTTTTCGAATATTTTTCTCACGATTCACCTATTAAAATTATTTCAAAAGATTTTCAAATATTTGATAAAAATTTGACTGCTTTAAGATTAATTAATCTGTTCATCGCTAATGAAATTTTGTTTGTTTTATTTGGAATTGTTTTCGTTCATTTATCAATTTTTTCTCAATCACATATATAATTTTTAAATGATAATATCAGTGATGATGCTGCGGTGGTTAAATGTACTGAAATGCTTACCATCCTCTTCAGTGCTTGTGTGTGCGTGTGCGTATGTCTAATGTGTGTTGATGTATACAAAATATATTGTTATCACAGCTGATGTATGAATGGCCTAAAAGTGGTTCATAACGAATTCAGATTTTTTATTCATTTCATTCCATTCACATACATTAATTTCTCATTTAAATAATATTAAAATACGAAGTGATGTCAAATAACTGATTGGGCATAATTTGACAATACTTGAAAGATTTATTATCACAGCGCTTACAGATGAGCTTTATCTTTTATCAATCATTATCGCCTCAAAGCATTCCGTCATATTGTTGGACTCATAGCTCGCGTTAGCTCTAAGGTCTCATTGCTAGTAGTAACTGCCGCCTGTTGCATCGTTACATTCAAATTTAACAATTCGATCAGATTGTTTTACTATTTACAAAATCTCCCAAAACTTTTCCATCCTTTCCTTTTTACGCTTCTTTCAAAATCCAGTCTATTATTTCAGTGAATTGCTGTTGTAAATTTGTACAATCGTTCCATATGTTTCTCGTTGTTTCAGTCGACAAATAATTGTTTTTTCGAAATGGATATCGTAATTGCTGCTTCTAAAGGTATTGATTGACTAATTATTAGTTTCATTCTTAACATAATTTGATATGATACCATAATAATGGAGCAGTTAAGAAGATTTAGACAACCGAATTCATTGTCCTTGATTATCTCTCCGGATGTTATTGCTTGAATGCTTGATCCAGAATATATTTATCAAGTACTAGTTTTCATTTTATCGTTTTTTGTTTTTGTTTTTTTATTTTTTTCTTTTAATCGCTGCATCAATCGCTCATATAAAACATTCATATGTTTGTTTTCAGCTATATATCATCATATACTGGGCTCAATTATTCAACAAATTTTCTTGATTTATATGGCTGAATTATACTCAATGAGTGTTGCAAAGTTCAACCAATAATTTTACGAAAATTTGCGATTTCATTAAACATAATTTGACATATGTTTCTGTCTTCTTCTTTGCGCCAACAGTAATTATGAGAATGTCACCAATCAATGGATACTACAGTTGATCGGAGTGATGCAATCAAAAGAGAAAATGACCCGTTGATTGATTTATCGAAAGGCTGTAGAGGTAATTAATCAATTCAGTTGAATTTGTTAAATATCTGTTTGATCAATGTACCAGATCATTTTTCAGTAACATCGCAGCGTTAATACAAAAAAAGATGAAAGCATTCCTGATAAGGTTGATAATATTTATTCAGTTTTTTGTCCAGTATTTTCTTTGCTTTTGTTTCACTGAACACCTAAATTAAAATCATAATTCATTGCGTTAAAATAAATTACGAATAAATTATGCCTTAATTAGCATATTTCTTATAATTGTTATATTTCATGTCATCTTTTCTTTACTAATTTTCATTTTTGTTGCTAGTTACTGACTGTTTGTTTCAATATTCCGGTTGTTCATGAACTATCAACATAAGCATCAAGTAGCTCATTTATTGTTGCTGCTAATGCTTCTTATTGTTGTTGATCATTTCATGAGCAAAATTGACAACCACACTTAATCGTAATCATATCACTTTAATTTAAATTTTTATTGTTTAATTTGATTAGAATATTTTAAAACTTTCTTTGAATATTATGTTTCCAGCAAATATAAACTTTAAATCAAGCTTCATGGGAATCAGTCAGGTACCTTTCCCGCACAGTTAGGTTAATTAGTGAATTAATTAAAGGTCATCTTTTGAACTGGAACTTTCGACAGTTTTCAACACATTTTTTTCAGAAGTTTTTATGTTAGTTTAGTTCAAGTGTAGTTCCCAATCTTCACAATTTGCGGCAGAAAAAACTTTTTTGAGTCAAGATCATAATTTTTCTCAAATTACATCACTTAGGCATTTCTGTCCTGATTGCTTTTTAATCATTCTAAGAATTAGCAGTTAATTTTGACGGATTGGAAGTTAATTTTTACAGGTAGCATATGTTTCAAAAGTGAGGAAAACTGAAAACAAGTCAAACTTATTGCAATCTTTTTTACGTTTGTATTTGTTGGCTTTTCAAAGTTATTGAACATTTTGAAACATTTCGTCATTTTATCTTTTTTGTGATGAATTTCTCTTCTATTAAATTTAATAAAGGGTTTGTAATTTTGTAAAGACTTATTGTCAAATAAACTTTTTGATCTGCTTAGCATATATAGGAAGAAGCATTAATGCTCATTAGATTTGAATTTGCTTGAATTCATCATTTCATTAATTATGCAGTAGAAAACAAAAAAGGCTAAATATCTTGTTAATTAATAAATATATCAACTTTAAAAGATGCACTGAAACTTGACCAGTCAATAAGAAAATTATGAAACAAAATTCTAACATTTTTAAATGGCTAAATAGCTTGGGCTGATTAGATCATAATAGTTAAAACAAAAATTGAAGGATGATAGGAATCATCTCTAAGGCAACTGCCGCCTATTTTTATTACTTTTTGCATTTTTTATCATTTTTTCTTGTGTGACATAAGGAAGCAAGTAATATTATAATATGTAATGATGCAATTAAATGCTTAAATATGCATCATTTTTTAAATATAAAACTGCTTTCCGTTTTTTGCGCAATTTTGATGAAATTTTCACTTAGAAAATGTCAAGGTTTCTTTTTTCTTTGTGTCAAATTTTTTCTATGACAAATAATTTTTAATTCTATAGCTGCAACTTTTTTTCAATTTTCTTATTTCTTTTTCACCTTTCGATTCTCTAACTTTCGAAAAATTAAAAGTTTTATATGTGATCTTAGCTCACCGCATATTAATTTATCGTTCGAGTATTACACGTGGAGTTCTGATTAATGACAGACGATACGCTTTGGTCATTATTGGAAATCAGTGTTGATAATATTCATGAAATTTTATTATTTTCATTCAAATCAATAAATAGCATAATAACTTTTGAATACTAAAACAAAGAAGGAAATGTATAATTGTATTATGAATAAGATTTATTTTGGCTTTTTTAATAAGATTTATGGTTTAAATTTATGTTGGCAATATAATCTTTGACGAATTGCGGATATTCATAGTACCAATCACGACATTATGCTTTACTTTGTAGAGAAATTTCACTTACATCATACTTCATATTTCATAGATCAGCCAGAACTTTATACATGTTATTCGTGAGCAGTTCTAAAATGTCCTACGTATCAGTAAAATCATTCTGGAAATTACACTGATTTTTTTTTGGAATTAAATTTTGAATTACTAGTTGGATTATTATCATTAACATGCTGCAATTCTATTATTAGCGTTGAGACATTCGCAAATATATCTTAATATGTTAGGACATTTGTAATATATTAAGACAGACATTCTCAAATATATACAAATATATTAAGTTTCAGTTTGAAATATGGTATTAAAATATTTGAAATTTAATAATTAACGAAAATGTAATTTTGTTATGTAAATTAATAAACAGCGAAGGGTTTTGCCGACATTGACTTGAGAACGACGGAAGATCATTCGTCACTATCGCAAAAGAAGTTGCGATTCTGACGCATGACGTGGATTGCTCATTTTGCTGCCTAGTAAATCAACTATTCTTACGAATGGCAGTATCATTAGAATTAATATCAAAATTATTGAATGGTCAAGTAAGAGCGTGCTATAACTGAAAAAACTGGCGGTGATGCAAGAGAAGCTTAAAATTATCATGTAATTTTAGAGGTGTCTCAAAAAATTAAAAATTGAATTGTCGTCATAATTGTGAACGAAAAATTTTGAGAAACAAAGTGAAAATTTTTCAAATATGTTATACATCCATAGGATAATTAATTTTCTTCTGAATTCATGAAATATACTGGAATTTTGACAGCCTCCTTAACCCGACACTTTTTCCGTTTAGAATTCGGTAAGAACTGATAAGTAATATTCAATAATAATTGATCCGTGATAACATATTTGGGACCGGTAAAACAAGCTTTGACATCGAAAGCGTATGACCGCTAATTCTTAATTTGCCATGTTTTTTCCATCTTTATTTCTTCTAGAAATTTCATAGATTTGTCAAATTTATTAACTCAAAATTAGTTATCATGCAATAAGACAGTAGCTAATATTAGTGCGAGTTTACATTTAGCAGTGATACTGATGCAAGATACTGTGGTCAAACATAAACAAGGATAAAACTTATAATATAACAAGTTTTATTATACACTATCACTATGTATAATGAAACTACTAAGCAAAAACAATATCCTGCTATGATAGTAAATCGAGAAAAAAATCTAATTTGTGAATAGAAAGAACGGAATTCCAAAATACTTTTTTGCACAGAAAAAAATTTTTCTGATCGAATGAAATAGCAGAAAGATTTGTTGATTTATTAAAAGTATGCATTGCGATAGAATTATTTGTTAGAAAAATTTTTAATCAGAAAAGTAAAAACGCAAAATAAGTTTAAAGTTTTACAAAAAACAATCATGGGATTTCTTCTAAAATATTAATAAGCACTGCATAGGCTGCCAAATAGTTACAAACCACACCGGAAATATTAACTTTTGATACCGGAACTTTAATTTTGTTTTTGAAACACCAGACGTAATCGATTTACCGTTTATTGTTAATATTAGCATAACAAATTATGACGCGTGACATTTCGCATCCGTCTAAATTAATGAAACGCTACGCGGAAAAAGTATGTGATGCATTATTAGGGTATATTTGTAAAATCAGATTTATATAAAATCCTACGAACGCATCACATCATAATTTCAAAAATTGCCAAGAGTTGTGAAAAAGTAGAAATTGAGATTGTGAGGAAGAACATGCTGCGATATGTAACCTGAAAGCGTAAATGACATAAAACATGTCCCGAAAGCAATATTATCAAAAGAGTATTCTAGCATTTTAGTACAAACATTCTTTTGCACTGCAAAGAAATACTTTCCATTACAAACACACTAGAAAGTTTAAAAAATTATTGTTTATTTAATTCCTGCATACATTCAATTGTTCAAAGTGTTAATTTATTGCAAATTCCGGCTAAGGAACTTGAAAAACTGTTTGTAGTTATTTTTCACTTGATGCAAATTTTGTTTCTTTAATAAGTAAATATTTTTCACAATGTTTTTTCGCTTTCTTTCTATAAATCTAAAATGGTTCAAATAAACTGAATAGAGATGTCATACACAAAGATAATTTAATTGCACAGGCAATTCGAATACCAAGTAATACGTGATTTATTGATTTCATGCAGTAGTTCAACTTACTGTAGTGAATCAGTAACCATTCCGCAAGAATTTGTTTTATCATGTGTAATAATAATTAATGTCAACGGTGTCTTGATGACGCAAGAAATGTTTTTTGAAGTAATGTTTGCAGACATTCACATGAATTAATTCCAACTCAATCCTAAGACGTAACATTGTCAAAAATGACGTTGACAATAAAACTTTATATAAACACTTCACGGCTTACATTTTTAAAAGCTATTAGTTTTTGTTAAGTAAAAGGACTTAAAATATCAATTAGTTTTTGACTTTTGTTTTTCAACACGTCAACTGTTCTTGCTGTCATTGAAAAATTTTTGTGCAAATTTTTTTTTGTGACTCATAATTAACTACTATAAAAAATTTGACTCAAAATCAATAATATAACTATTTGCAATCTCAAATAGCTATTAGCGCTTGTTTAACAAATCGAAACTACAAAACCAACTGGAAAAAAGTAAGAGCATTCAATTTTCTTAAGCACATCTATAAAATATTATTCAGTTTGCTTTGATTGCATTGAAATAAAAGTAAGTACTAAAAGTAACAAAATTAACGAAATCAATAATTTTATTGTCATTTACAGTTAAAAGACTTGATTATTTATGATATTTTTGATTTAAAAACGAATGAAACAATCAAATCATTTACTTCAATTGCAATGCACTTCGTAAAACAAACCAACAAGCGATCATGAATTTCACTTCAAATTTGTCAAATTATTTACAAAAATAAAAATCAAAGTTTTTTCAATGAATGCTTTGTAAACTGCTTTTTCAAATTTTTTATCAGTAAAATATTTTTTTTGCAAAAACAGAAAAGAAAAAAATGAAAATTCTAATCAAGCATTTTTTTGTATCATCATTGATGATGCAGGTGCTAACAAACAATTTATTGGAAGAAGTGAGAATATAAATATTTTCCCCCTTCTCCGCTCGCTTAACAAAAACCAGTTTTCATTACTTGTGAAAGCAGTTTTTCTTCCGTTATGTCATACGAATAGCAATAGCAAAAATTATTTTTCCTATTTTAGAGACGTCGAAAAAATTTCGCACCTTTATTTACTGCTTGGAAATTAGTAATTTTCATTGGAATTAAAAGTGATTAAGATTTGAAGAATCTTATTTTAAGGCTTTTTTCCCTTTCGCTAGCGCTTTCAATTTCTATAAAATAAATAAAGTAAATAAATTGATTCGAACATTTATTTTAGAGATGTGGTTAAGAAAATTAAATGCTTTACTGAGTAAATTAATGAAACTTTAAAATTAGAAAAGCGTTTTATTATTCAACTTGTTATGCAAATTTTGCAAATTTCACTCCGATCAAAAAATTCAACTATTTAATTCAATCATCCATTAATTTGAAATTACGACAGTAAATCTAGTGTCTTACGAATCTGTTAATATTTCAAGTCTTTTAAGAAAGAGATGACAACATTCAAAGGTGCTTGTGAAGATTGGATTTTACATGCTTGCATTTATCTGCTGTTGAAATTTTATTGAAATAAAAATCAAATTAAAAAATTTTTCCATATTTTTTGAAACAAAGAAACTTATAGCACAGTTAGTTGTGAAGAAAAGCTTATTTTATTTTAGAAAGAATGGTGATAAATCTAAAGAAGATAAAATTTGAGGTGTAAGAAATAAGTTCTACAAAAAATCTTTGAAGGAAATTTTACAGCTTATCAAAAAAGCAGAAATTCAATTTTAACCGCTGTATAGCTTTTTCTTTCTAAATGTTTTAATAAAGTAGTCGAAAAATTATAATTCAGTACAAAAATTATCTATTTAGATTTTCATTAAATTTAAAAAAAATTATTTCTGCTTTTTGTAAAAATCATAGCAAATGGCGAGGGGATACAACATGTTAACGATTACCCCAAATATTGATGAACGAATGAACCGGCTACGGTTTGGGCCATTTCTGTTTCTATTTCTTTACGTATCAAACAGAACAAGTCTATCCATGAAGCTTCTCAGCTTCATTCCGTCCAACTCAACCAGAAATAAGTAAACATTATAACTGATATTTCCGGTTAGAAAATAATCCGATTAACAAAAAAAACCTTTTTTTGTCATCATGTTTTATCTTCAGTCGCTTTGTTATCATTCTTTCTAAATCTTTTATTTCAAAAAAATTTCCGCTTTCATAAGAGCTCTACTTTTTTCCCCCGAATTTCTTAAGTTTTCAATATGACATTTCACATTTGTTTTCCAGAATCTATCCTCGTTTATTCTCCATCAGACAATCACAGAAACCTCAGTCATCTGAATTATGCACTAGGGAAATGGTAAAGATGCAGGGTGTGAAAATTTGTCCTGATTTACGACCGTTGATTAATGTTTAAAATAATGCCATTTTTAAAGATAATTTTTATTTTTTTGCAAGGTAACCGCAGCAATTAAGTTGAGATTGAAGACTAATGTAAATTAAGCAAAGGAAGATGAGCGATCATCACTATTATAAAAAAGTTTAAAAAAACATTTTTGATGAATTATTTTTGAAAAAGTTGCAAACTGAAATCATGTGAAATTATCACTGTCATTTGTTTTTGTCAAATTATTTTGAATATCTTGCCATGATTAAATGAATGATAATGTTAAGAAAAGTGGTAGTAATAGTAGAAATAAGGATTCTTATAATAAGTTCATTTGACATAAAACTTGAGTGGCTAAATCATATAAGATTCTTTAATTTGTTGTGATAGGATTTTTTTCTTTCATAGTTTCAATTCTTGAAACTAATTAGATTTTATCAGCGATTGTTCTGATACGAGTCGCACTCGATTATTTGGCTTTTGCTCTCTTTCCCTTCTGACTAATTTACTTCCTCCTTGATTTTTTTGGGAATGTTTTTAACCTTCATAAGAGAATTGTTTGGTTTCTTATTTCTTTGATTTCATTATTATTTACAAAAGTCTTATGTTTTTGATACTTTGGGAATAAGTTGATTAAGCATGTAAAATAAGTATAAGTAAGCACAACATTTTTCACTGAAAAGGCCTTTGGATGGAAATTTTTGAAAGAAGAAATTGGCATGGTAAATTGAAGACGATTTTTGCAAGAAATTATTTTATTGCAAAATTGTCCACTAAATTCTCACAGTTTTTTTCATTTCAATGACAAATTATTTGTTCTGTCTCTGGGAAAACATTACAGTACCAAAGACAGCAATGTTAATTGGTGTTAGATTTTGCAAAAAGCTATTTGATAATTTAAAGCTGAAAAGCAATATTTTTTAGAATAATATTTCGTAATGGAAAATTTCAAATAATTTTTTCAATTTACAGATCTAAAATTGTATTAAAACATCTGTAACTGAACCAAATGACAAACAAATTTTATACCAAAATTGGTTTAAATTCTGAATTACCATGCGTGGTTATGTTTGGTGTGGCATTTATGTTAGTATTTGCTGGCTTTGACACCCAAGCTTATATCACCGAGACGGCCTTACAGTCTGTATCAATCGAATATCCTGGTCGAATATCTGCGCATGCAGGATATTATGGGTAAATTTAGATATGGTTTATCATTTCAATATTCTGTTAAATTGCTAAATTTTGACAAAACAAACTCATTTATCCTAATAAAATAAGAAATAAGTGCAGAAAAAATCTTAAGCTAAAATTAATCTATTTAAAATTTCATTTATTTTATGAAAAACTCGGTCGAAAAAATGACTGACAAATAAAGTAAGGAACATTTAATGATTGATTATATAATAATTGCCATTTTAATTAGTAAAATATTATTCTGTATCACACAACACTTCGATCAAATTAATTGCTTGAAATTATTCAATAAAGGAATTAATGAATATCTTAATGTCTTTCATAAGAAAATTAGCAAAAAAAAAAAAAACATAAAAATTACAAGTGAATAATTTAGAATGTGCATAACGTATTTTACTTTTACGTTATCAACATTTTTTACGCCACTTGTGGTCAGTTATTTGAGTGCTAAATGGACAATGTTCTTAGCAAGCACATTTTATACGACGTTTATGATTACTTTTATGTTTGTAAACAGTTATGCCTTTTATATGGCATCTGCTTTGATGGGTCTTGCAGCAGCTCGTAAGTATTTTCAAATATATTCAATATTATAGGATGTTATTGTCGATTAATTTCATTCACATTATATAATAATTCCTCAAATATTTTAAAATATATTATTAATCTGTATTAATTGTTGCGAACTGGAGCATCAATTGAATATTCCGTCTTTGTTACTTTTTTATTCATTATCTGATAATAATATTTTTTGATAATAAAAACAGCTATTTGTTGTATCAGCTTTTTTTTTTGGAGTAACAGCGTAACTTACGTGGCGTGAACAATTGCTATTGCAGTTATTTGGACCGGTCATGGTGTTTACATGAAAGAAATAACAACATCTGGCAATGAATCACGAAATAGCGGTCTTCATTGGGGCATCAATTTTATGGGGTCTAAACATTATTTTTGCTTTTCAATTAAAAGAACTAAAATTAAAATCTTTTATTAAAAACATTTTGTTGCCAATGTAATGAAAATAAAAAAAGAAAAAGAAGACAGTTGATGTCACATATAACTAACTGTAATTTCCCCAAAATTGCACATAACACTCTGTTATTGATAATACACGTGGGATCGATATATATAACCGTAAATATGCATACTTAATTTCTAATTTAATCGAATTTTTATTTTTTTGTTTATAAATGTTTAAGAAAACAGCATCATACATACGTGATCTTATGTGTCACTACAATAGTTGCATTTAATTTTACATGATGCCATACATTTTTCAGACTAATTTTCGGAGGTATACTATTACTTGTGATATTTAATAAAACTGGTGAAGCTCAAACGATATCAATGGAACTAATCAGGTGATTATCCATAATTTTTTTAACAAAAAAAGTATTTATTTAATAGAAATTGTCGATTTTATCAAGAAAAATTGATAGTTTGGAAATTTACCTCAAACATTTCTAAAGCCAATTCTAGAAATATCTGAAAAGCAATACTTTTGCCATTTTCGACTTTCGCATTTTTTCTAACATTTCCGGTTTCGATTTTAGTTCCTTTAAATGCACAACTAATTATTAAGGTTGTTTTAGGATTTCAGTTCGCAAGAAAATATGCTTCAACAGTTGCATTTTCTTTTTGAATTATCAGCTACTAGCCATATCTTTAACCAAACGTACCCAATAATCCGACCTGATTTATAATTTGAAATATAACTATCTTGCATTCTCAAAACTACCGAGAGAATCTTTTTATTTTGTGCGTTAATGTGGAAGAGTACCCAATTTTTCTGCAATCTTTGATACTATGTCCATATTCAAATGATGATGAATTGATAACCTTAAATGGGCCCGACAACTAGAATACTTTTACCTTAAATGAAATGCCGGTACAGAAATATTTACGGCAAAGTTCGCTTTTTCCGGGAGGTTCCTCATTTCACTAATTTAATTTGAATAATAAAACCTATAAAAAATAAATGATGCTATCCTTTCCAAGAAGTTCAACTCACAAATAATTATTAATTACAAATATGAAACGGAAGATTTAATTTATATTGTCGAGCGTCCGAAAGAGAAATCCTTGCAATATATTGGAAGAGTTGTGAAATTTAGTGAACATGTGCTCACAATGATATTTGTTTAAATTTAAAAATTTGAAATAATTTATGCTTGTTTAGATCAATAACGATGATTGCTTTATAATTACGAATAGATTTAAATTATTTGTTTATATTTATGAAATATTGACAGATATATATTTGGTGGATTATCAGTGCTTACGATTTTATCGAATATTTTTTTCTTATTGCTCCCCAATCATTCCAATCGATCAGTAACAAAACGTGACGGCTTCTTAACAACTATAAGTAAATTGCTCGAATTATTATAAATTTAACAAAACTAGTGAGCAAAATGATTTACTAATTAATTAATTGATTGGTTGGTTCATTTGCTTTTATAATTCTTAAACGATCTATAGTTGCTTCTAGTAGAAACATTAGCAGGACTTTTAACTATTGATCGTTTGAGAGATGCTTCCAGTAGGATCAATTGGGATATCCTTACTGGTCAATTAAAAGTAATATCAACTTAGCTAATTTTGAAATTCTTCCGAAAAGATTTGCTTAATCGCTATTTGGGCTATCAAAAATTTCTTGTAGAAAAAGCTGAAAAGGAATTCATAAAAGGATGAAATTATTTATTTCAAGAAACTGCTTAAATTTTGGCAAGTTTTTGTGAAAAACATATTTAGTCTTATTTTCTTAATTTCTAGTTTCAAAAAAGAAAATGCGTCCTGAAATTTTCAGGAAAAAGTGTACTGTTACTTACCGACATAAAGGTATATCTGTTAGCTGTGTGTTTCATGTTTATGGGTTTATCATTATCATTTTATTTAACCATCTATCCTTCTTGCTTGTCTTTTTCCAAATCAGTCATCGGTTACGGTAATGAAATTATCGCTTATTATGCCTTCATTACTTCAGCATCACAAATTTTTGGTTAGTGATCAAAATATTTGCTCATATAGTATTTCAAAATTGAAAAAAAAGGGAAGTAATTATTCTATCAGTGATGGATGATAATGAAAACATGAAATTATCAATTTCTTGGTACCTGTTTACAAAAAACAAAATTTCAACTTGTTTTTTTTGCTAGCTACGAGGTTTGTAAGTCATGAAGGCAAGACCAAATGACATATGATCATGTTTTTTGTACCGAGAAGAAAATCTCACTTTTCATTTTTACAATTTTTCGCCTTAATCTATAATGTTCTAAACAAAATTTAGGTAAAATATTTTTTGCGTCACGGAATTAATTAATGTGAAATCTTTCAAATTAACTGATAAAAAAGGAGAAATCAAAATTAATTTTTAGAAGATATTTCTAAAAATTTTTTTGCAGGTGGGTGCTTTATCAGTTTTTTAAGCAAGAGAATTCACAACTTTGGATATATGCCAACGATGTTAATTGCACTCCCATTATATCTATTAGCTTTTTTGGGCGTTTATTTGGCTTTTCCCAAGAATGCAAATTTTAAGCCAACAGATGATGCGACCTATTTATCACCCAGGTTATTGTTTATTGGATAAAAATCATAAAATTTTTTGTCCAAACTTTGGAACAGTAAGCCTCCTGAATTCTGTTAAGGGGAAAGTTTGTTAAAATTGTCAATTTATTAAAAAGAAATAAAATCTTAAGCGGTATGAATATCTTTAATCTTTCATCTATTGGAATGCTTGAATTATTACTTAGTTTCTGAGATATTTTCAAAATATTTGAATAAAAATTATTCTAGCCTCTCTGTATGGCTTATCATTGGAATGTTAATATGCATCGGTGATAGTTGTTGGAATACGCTACGAACAGCTGTACTTACGAAAATGTACCATCGTGACAGTTCATCACAAATTTTTGCATTAAGTAAATTTTTCCAGGTAATGTTGTCGTTTCTATTTCAATTTTATTTACTTCAAAAATAAGAATGAGATTAGACATCCTGTTTGTTGGCTTAATGAGATATTTCACTTAACTTAAATTAGCTTGCAATCATTCTCCTCTCTGAACTATCACTCTGACATTAGACTGATTCGAATGTAAATTACTGTAATGGCATTAAAAGTTACATGAAACTCTTCCTCGTATTTTATTTATTTTCCGATTCAATGATATAAAAAGGAAAATTCTATAAAAATTGCAAAACATATAAATAGGCATATCTAACAAATATGAAACTGAGCGCTGTTTGAGTCCTTTTTTATGCATACGTTCATAATAATAATTATTTTTTGAAATGTCATAATTATTATTGTTGTCATTATTATCACTGTCATCATTGTTGTTATTACCGTTATTCTTATGAAAACAGATGAACATCTTTTAGTCGACGACAACATGTGCATCATTTTTTTATTCATCAATATTGGATTTGCACACTCAAGCGATAATTTTAACTGGTAGCTTAATTGCTGCATCGATATGCTTTGCTATTGCTTGGAAGATATACGTACGAGGAATTGAAAGTACTACCCCTGTCAAACATATTACTTCTATTTCAATTAGATGCAAAGATGAAAATATTTAAGTTCATAAGTTTTTCTGATGCAAAAATATTAAACGTCACTGTATGTACAAATTAATTCAGAAATCTTGTCAAAATTAATAAAAAATTGATACGCAAAATACGTTTGTTGCACAAAAAAGAAGCGGAAAAAATTGGAAAGAACTGGATATACTAATGATAATTATTAGATCAATAAGGACATATACAGTTATTCCATTAATTCTAATAAATCAAATATACAGATCAATCCCTCGTGTTAGAATTTTGGATTTATTAATATTTCACTTATAAGATGGTTGATTAAGAGTACTAAACTCTTTTCTTCTTTTCTAAAACAAGTGATTTGCATATATGCAAATTTCGAGTCGATGTAAAAAGTCGTTTTTTTCCTTTTAAAATTTGCATAATTTTCCATCATATCATTGGTAAGTTACGACTGTCAGTTGTCAGCGCAACAATCGGGTGATGCTATATCGTCTCATGGTTTTGTGGTAAATAGGTGGGATTTTAGGAATAATTTCTTGAATTAATATCAACTGCTTGTTTTGGTTCCATTGAAATAATGGACATTTGCAGGAAATTGGTTTAGTTAAATAAATAATAATACTTTTCGAATAATTGTTTGGCTTTCCAATGCATTTTTAAAACGGTTTAAGGAAAAAAAAGAAATTTTGGACTTATTTTGGAAGAGATAAATTACAAGTCAGTTTACAATACAATTTATGGCTATTTTAGATTGCTCAATTTTAAGTTTTATTGACTTAAAAAACTGAGTTGAAAAATACTTCTCTACACTGCTATAATACTCACCAACTTTATTCGAGAAGCGCATCACTTCTTTTTCTCTTTTAATTTTATTGAATGTTAGTAAAATTATTGATCACAAAATTCATGTTATAATATCCAAAATTTGTTCCACCTATTCAGAAGATATAGGCATTCTGGGCATACAGCGAAAATGTCGAAAATTTCGAATGATGCAAACGTATCGAAGACTATTGGAACAGCAAATACTGTGAAAAAGCATCATACGCCATCACGACATCTGCTGGTATTTAATGGTACACGTCCCGTATCTCGTGCTTTGTCACGGAATGGTGGAGTTACAGATAAGGAAAAAGATTTAATTTCAGTATGCGTTATTAAACTGTAAATTAAATTTGATCATTGTTGTTATTAACGATATAAACATTTCTCACCACTATATGAATGGGCTTTCCTAATTTAATAATTAGTACAAGATAACGTGATAATTGCATAATTCTCACTTCCTACCAGATATTTATGGATAAAAATTTACACATATCTTCGTTTTCTGCTTTATTGCAGTAGGATAAAATTATGATGGTGGTAAGTAGAAAGCGAAAAAGTATAGAGAACTGGCCTCTTGATTGACCCTTTAAAATTCCGAAATACGATTTCTAAATTTTTAATTTGCAGAGTGAAACGAAAAAAGTTTGTCAGATAAGTAAATTCTATTGATTGTTTCAGTATTTAAATTTGACACGATTATAGTCACTTTGTTTTTTGCAAAATAAATTTTAGCCACGAAATGAAAAATCAAACAAAGAATCGAAGAAGCAAACAAAGGGTGATACTCGTAGTAGTGGTGCTTCGATGAAATGTAACAGTGAATCAACTGTCGCACATATTGAAAGCGATAATGCTAACAGTCAAAAACAATCAAAAGGGATAAAAATGGATACGAAAACAAATAAAAGCAAAAAAGTTGAAATTTCTTTTTTTGCTTTTAACCAAATAATTCGAAATTTTACTAATTTTCTTCTCTGAGAAATGTTTACATAAATTCATTTATAATCATTTTAAATTGCAAGTGTAAAAACAAATATTGCTTTTCTTTGTTATAGTACCTTTCTAAGGATTGCATAATGAGAGTTTCATTTTCTCATAATGTAAAGTTAGTTTCAAAATTATAGGACGAAAATGCATTGTTTCTCCAAAAAAGTGTCATTTGGAACTATGGAAAAATTTTATTTCTCCTTTAACCATATTTTATTTTTTAGCGATCAAAAAATTTTTTCCTGAAAAGTATTCAATATTTATTAGGTGCAAACAACACGTCAATCAAATGATGGCCGTCGCCGTAATGTCTTTTACGCTGGTCGTGGCAAACGTAGCTCCACAGATTGCGGGTGAGTTTCATGCACTTCCATTGCTATTATCTTACCAATGAAACCTTTCTGTACTCCGTAAATGAGAAAAATGTTCCATTCGGAATGCATGATTTTCAGAAGTTATTTTTACCTTTCGCAATTCATCATTATTTATATTAGTGAAATGTGAGGAAAGTGAAGAAATGTTAGTAGAAAAAAGGAGGAAATATTAATATTTTAAATTGTTTCAACGCTTCTTTCAATATTCTTCTTCCATCACTCCGAGAGTTGCCAAATATTCATGAATATCACAATAGGTCAACAACCATCTACACATCTCGTGAATATTGGCGTCCTCATTCGACTGGTAATCATTGCGGTAGCAACTTACGACGATCGATTCCCACTACAGCAAATGATCAAACTAGCGACACTGCTAAAGCAACTGGAACTGCAGCTACCATCAATAATGCTAGTAAAGTAAATGAGCATGCTGAAAAAGGAACCGAAAAAAAGGAACCGCTGAAAAATGCCAACTCTAACGCAAATGAAAAGTCCGGAAGAAAATTTCTGTTCAAAATTTTACTCTTTTTTTAGCAATACTTCACCAAAAACGAGTACAGATTAGAAACAATGAATGCCAATTATGTGTCTATTTTTGAAACAACAGAAATTTAATTCATACTGTCATCCTACAGCATTATTCTTTGCTTTTCTTCGTAGTAAGCAGTACAACAAAATAACATATGAGAACTGGGATTTTCTTTCAGTCATAGATCACCGGTAGTACGAATATTTCACAATGGAAAATTACGTGCTAACCGTACATGGCGTAATAACAAGACAACACAGGATCATGCGGTTGCTTCTGAACTCAATTCCCAAAGCGCAGGAGAAAATGCTATCGATAGGGAGAGTTAGTATTTATTTTGATAGAATAAATTAATTATTTTAATTATTTTATAACAAAAATTACAATAAGTAAAGGATTACGAATTGTTGTCTACTACGAATTAGGCGTTCTATTTTATTTCAGGTTTACCACACACGGGTAATAGTGCTAAAGCATCACGTAATGGTGAAACGCACCATTCTGTTAGCAATAACGGAAGTTCCAACCAAAGAAATTGCGAATATCCAATCATATACGTTACACCAACAGGGACAATTTCAATTTTGCTTAACAAAGGTGTATCGATCGAGGTCACATTTCAAAGATTTTTCAAACTGTTTTATATTTTCCAATTTTTTAGAAAACGCATTTTCAAGTGACAGTAAAATTATTGAAATTTACTAGAAAAAATTTGTGCAAGAAAATTCATGAATGAATTTTTATCGTTTCATCATTTATATTTCAATTTTCCATCCACCACTAACCTCATATTTCAGTATTAAGCGTTAATGCTAATTGTTCATTTCATCTTCCTTGTTTTGAATTTCAGATATCAATTGATCGAGGTGTTCGAGTTGTTTGCCACGATAAATTTTCGGTAAAAATAACAAAATAGAATTATAAGCCTCGATATGTACTGTCTTAATGTCTCTTTATTTAAGTTCATAGTACTAAATTTAATCTTTCAATCTCTTTATAATCATTATCAGTTCACACTATTCGGGCCATCAAATAATAGGCCAATTCAGATAGTATGCAATGGCCGTGGTAATGGCTCATGTATATTGCATAAAAAAGCTCGTATCTACCAGCGGGATGAAAAAGTATTCTGCAATTTCGGATCATCCTGTGAGTTTGCTTTGAATTTATTATATTATTTTTAACTGTTTGTTTTAAACAGCTATTTCAAAATAACTTAGTATTAATCAAGCATGAAAAGATTTACTGACAATATTTTTAACTTGGATTTTAAAATTTTCAAATTTAAATTTAGTATTAGCAAACGAAAAAGCGGCAGTATTTGGTACACAGGGTGTGTTGTTCACGATGTCACATCTAAGCGAAGCTTATTTGGTGTCGTCAACAATTATTAAAGGAACACTGTCCGTTTCTCTTGGACGTTTACAATTTCCAAATTTGGATTATGATTTTACTGTGCGCATGTTTTTCACCGACTCACAAACTGGTTATCAGGTCAATGTTATCTTTTAGACCTATATTTTATCTTTAAATTCTCGCCCAAACAAAAATAGGTAAAGAAGAACTTGTTAAATTTTAGCAAATTTTGGAACAACAAATGGCAAATATTTCAAACTTCAACCAGCAAAGTTCGATTTTTTATCTTGAATTGAATAATAGCTTAAGCCATGATGAATTTAAATATGAATATGAATTCGAGTTGTTTCAGTTCATGCAACTATGCAAATCGATTGTACAGGAAGCTCGTTATGGAATACGTGAGGATGGTACTCTTACGCTTACCATTAACGGTTTTCTTTTCATTCTTTCTGCAAGTTTTTGTTCACGTAAGATCTACCTAATAAAATGTTTACTTAAAATCCATGATATCCTCTGATCATTGGCAATTTTATTAATGTTTCTGTAAGTAATAAACTTAAAAAAACTGAATATTTCAAGGAGTTTACATAAAGCAAGATGAACGTGGTAATGTGGAGGTAAATTCTCGCCCAAAACATATCAGTTGCTCGCCATCTAATGGTGTCGTACATGTACGCACTAATATGGTTGACATGGGTATTCAGGTTGGTCTTAACTTTTCTAATCATTATTTTTTCAGTATTTGGGAAAATTTTTCAAGCATTCTAAATCGATAAACCGATAAAGTTATATTAATCAGAGAATTAGTCTGAAAACAATGATCCCTTAAAAAAGAAATTAAAAAACTGGAAAGGAAAATCTGTGTTTTTCAAAAGAACAGATCTGAAATATTTACTGCTAATTTCTTCAATAATTTTGAAAGAGATTATCTCAGCGTTCAAAGTTTATTTAAACCTTTGCAACTGCTATACAAATTTGTTAAAACAAATTGAAGGAAGATGATAAGGCATTTGTGAAGAGAAGTCTGAAACGTGTTCATGTAAGTCGTAGTGGGATGGTTGTTTCTGATGGTAACTGTATTACATCCATGGATCACTTGGGACATATCGTCTCATCAACATGAACAGCAAACAACTGTCGGATTATCATCATCACTATCATTGTCATTATCATTATCACAATAGTTTCTTTAAATTTTTAACGTATTTTCTCTTCAGATACTCGTTAAAATTGATCCATATAACTTGCGCATATCATTTTTAAATGCAAATATTTGTGTTTTAATCCAAATCTTAGTTTTGTTTCCCGTCTAATTAAAGTTCCGCCTCTATTCTACCATTGCTTATTTATATCCGTTTTTTTTTGATGTGTTCTATCTTACACTCTTTTTTTTTTATCAGAAATATTTAATTCCTTTATTTGTATTTGGAAATTATTCATTTCTCTTGATTTATTATGACAAATTTGCCTTTTCTTTTCATTCCGTTTACTTCATTTTTTTTAACAATAAAATTGTTTATTAAAGTCAGACGCGTTTTTTCTGCAAAAATAAACAAATTTAAAATAAGAAATTTCGAGAAACCAAGGAGGTTTACTGTTTGATTCCTGAGATATTGGTAATGAAATGCAACGATTCATGTTTAATGAACCGTAGAAAATAAAAGTTCGGTGCAAAAATATTCCAATAACATTCGCCATACTATTTAACGTATCGATCAGGTAGAAATGATTCAGATTTTTTGGTTCTCTTCAGAGTACCTCACGCATAAATTTGGTATTGAATGAGCGGTTGTTATATCTTTTGGTCGAATTTCTCCTATAACTACATACAGTTGCATTATATAAAATGATTTGGTAATATTTTAGTGAATTAAAGTCACATTGCTATGCACGATACTTATCAAAATACTTCGTTGTTTCATCTGAAAGATTATTGTTCTTACAATTAGGATTGATGAATACCTACTGGTACTTAATTCAATTCAAGTTGATATTGAAGAAACAGGATATTATGATATTTGATAAAATTTTGAAATTTTTTGTGCTCGATTAAATTTTTAATAATATTCCTGGAAAAGTTTTTTGTTGCTCAGTTTTTTCAGCTCTTTTGTTTATAATAATTTATGCATATTTGATTCGTGCACGGATGAGACTTTTCTCTAAATTTAATTTTATTAAACAAAAAATATAATAGTAAATTAATGAACTTGTTGCCTTTATCAGGTTAACATCAAATTTTAATGGAAAACTTGTGATATACATTTTTGTAGCACTATTTTACTTGAATAATTATGTTATTTAAATTGTGGAGCTAATCAAATAAACAATAAATAAAAGTTGTGCTGATTTTGCTTCTCTTTATATATCACCAAAGCAATTATATGTAAACTTTTTATTGTTTTTCATGACGTATTCTTTTTAAAATCGTTTCAATACTATCCAAATCTTCATCAACCTTAAATGGAAATTGTTTTCGAAGGATGAATTTTTATTCAGTCATTTGAATTAAGTAAAAAAAATAAAAGATTAAATTTAACAATTTCACAAATGCATTAATGTAATGTATTTTTAAGTGCTTTGATAAATGCATTAATGTAATGCATTTTTAAATGCTTTGATAATAAGTAAATTATAGGTGACAAATATTAGATAATATAAATAAGCAAAATAAAAGATGAAGTAATAAAATAATTAGGATGAAATTTATTCTAAAAAAATTCAAAAATGCAGAAATTATTTATTTACAACATCGTCAATCTGTTGCAATGAATGCTATAAATGGATCATAAAGAAATTCTCGGATATCATGAAAATGGAAGCGCACTTTAGACTTATTTGGTAATATCCGAATTAAGTAAGTTGTTTCAGTGATATTTTCTCCTACCATTTGCGCTATTGTCATTTGCGCATCAACTAATACAACATTGATGATGTGGAAGGATGTCCAATATCTATATTTGTGCTTACAACCACTAAAACTTGCAGTTTTTTTTTAAATTATTGATTAAATATTTTTGCATAAAAATTTCATTGCAAGTCAACGTAGCACATTCAACTTTCAGCATCACTTTTTATTGAGGTGATTTTATCAGGAATCACTTCATTTTCAATGTCCAAAAAAAAGTAAGTAATGTGATCATAGAGTATTTAGCACCTTTAGTTCAGTTCTTAGCAGTTTATTCGTTCATTCATCCTTCATTTTCCTATTTCACCTTTAGCAATAGGTATAATTAGTAAAGAGCAGGTGTGCACAGTATGTATCCATTGGTATTTCTTCTTTCTTTCTCATCCCATATCTAAATCCTATTATTTTTCTTCAACATACCTCTTCTCACTTATAGGTTCAAAATATAAATCGATGTATTACTTTGGTACAGTTGACCTTTTTAGAATATAATTGCTTCCTTCTATTTGGTCTAGCTGTAACTTTTTTTCGTTTCAAAAGGATAAAAAAACTATTCCTTCGCTTCTTTCCTGTTTTGAAATAGTTTAGTTAAATTTTTCTTCTCTCTTATTTCTTTGTCCATTTTTTAAATTCCATCTATCGGAAGTGAATAATCGATTTAAAAAAAGGTTCTGCGAGGTTTCCTTTTTATTCTTAAAACATCAGATGCACTCGTAATGCAAAAATTAAGCCAGTGCTTTGAAAAAATATTTTAGAGAGAATAGCGGGCTTTTTTGGGAAGAAAATAAAGCGGTGATTTGGGAAAATATTTGCAGCAAAAGGCTGTTCGGAAAATATTTCGAAAAGAAAGCAACTGGTGAATCGAAAAAATATTTTAGATAAAAAGCAACAGAGTGACTCGGGAAATTATTTCGAGGAGAAAGCAACAATTATATTAAAAAATAATTTTATAACCGAAGTACCTTTAAGTTATTGATTTCAACATACATACACATGTGCAGATGCTTTTAAAATTTTGAAATGAATAAATATGTGAAAAGCATAAATTAATATTTATTATAAATGGGAACAACAAAAAGCTCAGTAACTTTATTACAGCGTCGGGAGCCAATCTAATTTGTGTACAAATATGTTTTCACAA
The DNA here is from genome assembly GCA_029876185.1 of Mansonella ozzardi. Taxonomy (NCBI): domain Eukaryota; kingdom Metazoa; phylum Nematoda; class Chromadorea; order Rhabditida; family Onchocercidae; genus Mansonella; species Mansonella ozzardi. The sequence continues at coordinate 103,998 of JARVGP010000005.1, read as the reverse complement.
AGTGACGAAGTGCCCACTTATCCATTTTATGGGCTTGGGAATTCTCAAATTTTCCTTAACCTTTTTTTACTATTATCTCTTTCCTCTATCCCTTTCGTTCTTTTCTAAGATAGAGATATTATTTTTTTCAGAGATTTATAAAGGAAAAATTAGCAAAGAAAGAAATTAGTCAAGAAAGGAACTATTGGGTAATTTGTTATTGACTATTATTCATCATCATATTTTGTAAAGAATGTATTTTCCTCACCCGGTATATTTTTGATCTTTTGAAAAACCGGGACAATGGGCGAAGAAACTTGAAAAACTGAAAAGTAAAAATGAAATGGCATTTGGAAATGAATCTAAAGACTGGAATTACTCAAATTTATTGATTTGAGTTTTCACTTCCTTCTTTTTCTCTGTTTTTTTTTTACTCACTTTAATTGATGAATTAATATTAAATCATATGAATAATTTAACATTTTATGCATAAATCAGTGAAGGATACAATTAATTAAAAAATAAAATCACTGAAATATTTTTCTCGTCTTTGTATCATTTCTCTGGTCTTCTGCTGTTATTTCGCTAAAAATTATCATTACACCAGTAATCATAAAATAAATTCATTTCATGATTACTCATTCAGTCAACATTTCATTTAATAGTCTGCATACTTTTATTTTGGCCTTAGGAAGGAAATTCTAAAGTGCTGTAAGTTTGAAGAAATTAATGCCCACGTTTCTTGCAAGTACATTTTGCTTGGATTCATTGCTGTCGATCGCAATGTTCATTCGACCTGAAAGAACCTTGATTTCTTAATTTGATCAGTTCATTAACATCATCCTTCATCATACATACATTTTGTCTCATCCAGACAATCTGACACCATTATTATTTGTCACATTATCTGCAGGTATTTTTTATTTTTTTTATTTTGAAAATTAAAGAAAAAAGTGTGGTCTTTCTTTATTTATTTTTCATTACCGAAGATTTGCCAATTAGCCTTATAAATTATTTGTTTTAAAAAAGAAATGCATTTCTCTCGATTTTTTTGCAAGAAAAAATGAGTGATGCCGTCGCGCGATGATTAATTAATCAATTAATTAAAGACAATAGCAGTAAAAATTTTTTGAGATTATGATTTGCAATGATGGAATGATTTTAGATAATTGAAAAATTGCTGTTGAATTTGAACTTAGAATTTGTTGCAGTCTTCAATTTTTAAAATCATTATTAGCAAAAAAAAGATTTTAATCGCTCTGAACTAATTCAATTCATTTCAAGCAAGTTTCGAAATTTCGAAGACTATTGAATTCTTTCAGACGTTTGATTTTGTAAAAATGATGATTTTTGCTAATTTTAAATTGAGATTTTAAAATATTAATATGTCACAAACTTAAATTAATATTTGTAGAAAAAAATTTTATCTATGAAACTCCGAATCTGTTGATGAAATATATTAAAATGTTAATGAAACAGATAAATTCTAGGAGATTAAAACCAGATTAAGAGAACGAAGGAAAGATAAAGAATGAAAAATGATATTTAATTCACATCAATTCCATTCATTAATAGATAATAAATTATAGGTGAAGAAAAATTTTAAGTGAAAGGAAATATCCATAAATTTGCAATCAATATAGCTCAAATTAATTCAGTACAATTCAAATAAAAACCAGTGCATCTGCAATAAAGTAATCAATCCATACATGCAAATAAAGGTGCTCAATCACTACATGGGCAATCAATACAACCCAAATAAAGATAATCAATCAGTACAATTCAGATTCAATAATCAATCAGTCATGTAGCTTTTATCAAACTAATGTTGTTAATTAGTATCAGCATTTTTAAGTAGATGTTCTCAATGGACAATAAATGGCAAATTTATTGAACATTAATGGTAAGTTATTTTTTAGGCTTATTATCGATTTTCTGGTTTATTACCGTCAGCTTTTCAGCAATTTGAAAATTGCAAGGATACCATCAATCTCATTCTAGTTCTAAAATTATCACTTTGACTGATATTGCAAAATCTACATATGCCATTGCATAGTTTCGATTCAAAGGAAGTGAAAAATCAAACAATCAATCAATATATTTGCGATTAATTATTGCAAAAACATTGCAAATTGTCAGAAAGTTAATTATACAAAAGAAAAAATTGTGAGAAAAAAAACAAAAGAAAGGAATTTTACTATCCAAAAAGTAAAATTCAATTGCTTTTTTTACATAAATAGAATTTCTTCCTTTTTTTGTAATATTTATTCTGTCCTATTTATAATGTATGTAAATCAGTGCACAATTCCTTTTTTTCTTTTCTTCATTGTCGTAGGAATTTCCTTACTTTTTTTTAAACATTTTCAAAAGAAATGTACTCGTTTGTTTATTGATTCTTTTTTAAGAGTTAAGAATAACAAAAAATTACAAAGAATTTCCTTTCTTAACACTTAAATTTGTTATTATCAAATTGGCAATCTTCTCAAATTTCTTCCCTAAAAACACATTCCAGCGATTCGTTTTTCGTTTGATTCAGTTCAGTCATTTTGCAGCACTTTCACCGTGGAAAATTTTAAAATTGAAAAATAGTTCAAATGAATGTTTCTTAAATTATCAATCTTAAAAAATGTATAAAAATATAAATCTCTCTCAAATTATTACATTCATTTTATTTTTGTGCATCTTTACTAAGTCATATGAAATATTAATTAACTTTTATAATTATACTAAAATTTTCGTTTAATGAATAGGATGAGGAAAACTGAATTAAGTAAAAGACTAATTGTGAAATGAATCACTTAAATTTTTTCATGAATTTCTATTTATTTGTTATATTTTTTCCTCTTTTCAAATTTCTGCTAAAAATTTTTAAAAAAGTTTCCAGATATCATCAATAATTTTTACTTAGTTCCCTCATCTTTGCAGTTTAACAATATCAGTTTATGCTTCACCCATCACCGTCATTACTGTCACCATCACCATTATTGGCATCATCATCATCATCATTTTGATAATCAAGATTCATGATCATTACTTGATAATTACAGATTCATGATAATTACTATTTTGTTTTGCTTCCATGTTTTTCTCCTCCATGATCATTTGTCATTTTAAAATAACCTTGAACTAATGCCACCTAACCTCGCCATCGTCCAATTCAGCCGTCAAGGACCGAAGTGCTGATTAATAACACTTTCGTTGGATATTTTCATATGAACAGTGAATTGAATATTTACAAGGATCATCTCACTTCTCTCCACCTGCTGATAAAGTAACTCATTTTCTGTTAACAATAAATATGAAAAAATACTTCGTTAGGTGAAAATCCATAAAAATTTTTTTCAGTTGTCTATTTCCATAAACTAATTGAAAGTCTTTTACAAATTTTTTCGAAATATGAGACAAAAAAAATTTTTGTTCTTATAACAAATTTTAATGATAATTTAACCATTTACTGGAAGATTTTTAATTTTTGTGTTTTTTAGAGGAAATTTCCAACTCAATTTTTGATTCCCTTCAACGATATCTAATTTTTCCTCTGTTGTTCATTGAAATTGCTCACTGAAAGATTTCCATTAGCAATTGCGCAATTTACGTAACCCATCATCGGAAACCATATTTCCCCGAAGCAATTTTCTTTTTTTATGATCACTAAAAAATTGTCCTCACTGCTCTATCCCCACCTCTTCCTAAATTACAGTATTTGGTGTTTATGATTCGTCAATATTACCTTGACACAGAACAAATGTTTACATTGCTTTCACAGATTTATGCCTGAGCGCAAATGTCCTTCTAATGTTCCATGGCCATGGTTAGTTTTTATTTATATAAACAAACTTTCCCGCCCTGCTTATATATTGATATTACCTTTAGGAAGATAATCGGAAAATGAACAGTGACTTTTCATTTCTATAAATTGATTTTTTTGATCTGTCAAAAACTAATTGTTTAATATTTGAAGACTCTTTTTTCTTGAAAAAATGTATGACATAAATACCATTTAATAAAATTGATAATTACTTTAACTAATAAATTAAAGCACTGTAATATATGATTTCAAGTGGAATTAATTTCCTTATAATTACGGTAAATACTTTATCATTTGTTTTTCATGTCATTTTGAGATGAAATATTTAAATCAAATTTAGTGACGGAAAAAAAGAACGGTATTTATTACCTTATCGAGTCCTTTTTTCCCTTGCCTCTTCTTAAATATTTCATCATTTCTTCCCTAAATTTTCATCTTTTCATCTATCATCCTTAATCCTTTTCCAAAATTTTTCAATTCTCTTTTTTAATTATTGCATATAAACTTGTTATTCCATCAATAATTAATTTCTCTTTCCTACTAATTCCATAAAAAAAAAAAGAAAAAAAAAATGAAAGAGTTGACAGTGAAACTATTTCTGTGACATTTTTTCGTTCTTCAAATGTTTCACCAAAAAAATATTTTTTGTTTTCTCTTTTTTTGTCTGTTTGATTTGTAATTATAAAAAATTCTTTTATTAAAAAGTTGAAAAAATTCAGTTTAGATTTTTTTCTGCTTAAATTTTTCGTCGATCATATAATTAGAATATGTATTAGTGCAATAAGCATTTTTTCTTTTCCGATTTTTCATAATTATAGTAATACCATTTTGCATATGGTAGATATGTTCGAGTACTTTTATACCTTGAACTAAATTGATCCAATTTTGATATAACCATTGTTAGTTACACAGTGAATGTTCGAACACTTTAATCACTGGTACATGCATGTGTTAACTGATTTGATCATATCATGTAAATATGGTAACAGTCAAGCATATCTATCTTCTTTTTCCTGTATTGCTAAATTAAAATGAATTTCACTGGTATTAATTAAGATTTATATTTTCAAACTTTCAAAAAAATTAGAGAATCATTTATTTGACTGTTTATGTACAAATATCACTTTGATGAGAATAAATGAGCATTTAACACTTAAAATGGTCAATTCGCTTAGTTTAAGTTTATATTGTAAATTTTTTTCGTCTTTCAGCAGAATAGAAATCTAATGTTGTTGCTTTTTTTCTTTGATTGATTAAATTTCAGTTGATTTAGTCCCTTCACATTTTAGATAAATGTAATCTTCAAAGCGCTCAAAAAAAAGTTTAAAAAGTTAATCCAAAAACAAAAATATGCTTTTCTTGCCTGTTTGTCTTTTTGGATCAAAATATACCCACTTACTTGCCTGCTTTTTCAAGTTCAAACTAACTTTGTTTGCATATCTTTTTCGGTTCTATCTCTGCGTGAACACATTATGTGAATTTTTCAACCATATGCGAATCTTATACTCAGATTCGTTGGCATTAATTTTAGTCATTTTTAGAGGAAAAATTTACATTGATTAAAAAAATTAAATTTTGCCTCGACACCTGCGAGACTAATTGACTAGAGACAGAAAAGAAGCAAAAATGTCCTGAAGGATAACAATGTAATGGCTTTCCTTTGATTGAAATAACATTTAATCATACTTTCGCTATTTTTTTTGACACATTGCGTAATACAATCCACATCCATTTCTCTTCCTTACTTTCATAAATAAATTGCTCTTTTCGCCTTTATTTCTTTTTTTTCACTTTCTATGTGAAATAGGAAGGTATTTTTTTCTGTTTCATCACAAAACATCATTAATTAATAAAAATTTTAATTGTTTATCGCTGCAAAATTTTAATGTATTTAGAAAGAATCTTCACATTCATTTCAAATATTTGCTTAATTATTCTTTACTTTATTGGTTCTGTTGGTCCTCTATTTTTGTATATAATTCTTCACCTTTTACCTTTCACCTTTCTTTATATTCCATCTTTGCTAATCAATTCCGATTTTTCTTCTGTTCTCATATTTCAGTTGCTTGCCATGCAACAGACGGGTCAATCCCGTCTAATCTGGCAAATTTTATTCTATATGATGAATATGAAATTCTTTCAGTCTTATCATTCATTTCATATTTTCCGGATCTATCATCGTTCCGATAAACTAATTGCATTTACACCTACAAATTTACAGTGTTGCATCTCATATGAAAATAATTATCTAAACATTCCTTCCTTATGAAATTTTTTGATAAATTTTACTAATTATTTCCAAAAATTTTAAACATTTTAAAAAACCTTTTTAACACTCTTTCGTTTAGTTCTTATAAAAAAAGAGAAAAAACGTAAAAAATAAAGTAAAGAAATGAAAAGAATTATTAGGCTTAAGCCTTAAAATACAGTTGTTAAATTGTTAAAGAAAAAAGAAAAGATGAAATCATTTTCTTTACTTTCTATGCTATCGTAATCCATTCACTTGATTTTTGTTTACTGTTGCTCATGTGAGACAGTAGTTTAGACGATAGGTTAGAAATTCGAAATTATGATGCTTATCACCTTTTATCAGCTATGAAATGGTCAGTTGGAATGATTATTGGATAATTTTAAATTTCTTATTAAAAATGATCTATCTATTAGTAATGTCGCCGACTGTACAGTTAATTGACAGAAATAATACAGGATTCAACCAGGTGCCAATAAAAATAGCAGGACATTCAAAAAAAATTTGATATCTTTTCTATCTAGTCATTCAAGACAGAAGCGTGCAAAAGTTACGGTTGACCACAAAAAATCACAACACTTAAATTGGAGAACATAAAGGAACTAAAAAAATTAAATATTTGTAACAATTATTTGAAAAAACACTTTTTGCTTAGCAATTACTTCTAATTACTGTGCTTATTTGAAAGATAATATTCAAAAGTAATTAATTACGAATAATACTAAATGATCAAATTAAACGTGTTTTTTTATCACTTTATCGAATATTTCATTAAAAAATTTGATTAAAAAAAAAAGTGCGAAATCTCGGAACTGGCGGAATAATGAAAGTAATTTGGAAAGGATAGCAGGAAGGAAATTCTCTCCTGTCTTCTCAACTTCTCCTGTCTTGTTTGGCCGACATTTTATTGTCACATCATAGTATCTCCCTCTTATCCTCCTCTTCTCACAATCTTTACATGTTATAGATATTATCAGCCTTGTTGTAGGTGCTGCTGTAACCTTGTTACTAACTAACTGTTTTACCAAAAAGTAAAGATGGAAATATGAGGAAGAGAAGGAGGAGGAGGAGGGATGAATGAAAATTAATCGTATCTATTCATCCGATCGGTGCTTAGAACCTCGGAGCAAAAAGGCTGTTTTGTCAGGTTGTCCGATCTTTTTGTTCCATTCCGAAGTTATTTCCACTTTTTCTCTATTTATTTCCATTCATGCTTTTCAATTTTCAAACAATATCATTTATTTAACTCATTTTTTGCGGAACTATTAGGTTTTTATCTTGTCTAATCTAGCTAGCATTTATTTTAGGTTCTTTTTTCAATTTCTTTCAAATATATTCGAATAATTTTTAAGTGAATGAAAGTTTAAATTTTCAACAGAAAGAATACGTTATATTAACTTTATTTGCAAATTTTATTCTGTCAATCGTTAAAAAATTTACGCACAACTTCTCGATAGAAATTTTTTCAATTAATACTCATAAGGTGCGAAATTTTCTGTGAATACTAAGTATGTTGATTCTTAAATGAATTCTCCTATTAACTTATAATCAAGTTAAATTCATCAATTTAATATTTGACGCGTTGTATACTTTCTTACCACTCACTTTCTCTGATATAATCATATAATTTTGGTTGATTGATTGAACATATCGTTGATTTACTCCATCATCTAATTATGCATGTTCATTTATTCATTTAATTTCATTTTTGTGAAATGGACAAATAAATAAATGAATGAACATAGAAATGAATAAATGAATGAACATAGCTGAATTTAAAAAAAAAGCACGAAATTATGATGCAACTTTGCAGTATTTCAAATTTCTGTGCTCAAATCTTAAATCGCTATCAAATACTTAAATTTCAACTTGTTCATCAACTGGTGATAATTATTTTGCTTAAATCTTTTCACGTACGTTAATATGCTTGAAATAAATGTTGATAGAATCTAATTATTTTACAATTATTTTACTCATTTCTTCAGCTTCTTCATCAACCCTACAAATTCAAATGACCACTTTCTAACGATCTTTCCTTTTTTTTATTTATCGCTTATTTTTTTCACTCATTAAATTAAAATGCCTAAAAGCTAGAAGCTTCTTAAAAAATAGCCATTTGGAAAAAAATGCGCTGAAAATGTAATGAATTTCTTATTTCCACTCAATAATTTGTCTTTGCTTTCTGATTATTTTAATTGAATATAAATCTTTTATAACACTGTTACTAATATCATTATCAAGTATATTTCAATGTCTATATCGCAAGTAATACCATTGATAGGTGTTTTCAATCATTTGCAGTTTAAAACTTCAAAATTTTAATGCTTTAACATTTAAAGTATTTTAAGTAATTATAATTCGCTACACAATATATTCAATCTATATCGAATCTTACGAGCCAAAATTACTGCATTTTTTCATTAATATCAATTTCTGTGCATTAATGCATTAATAATTCAAAGTTTCCTGCTTCTATGTTAAAAGATCTTATTTGAAATAAAATGCAATTGAAAAATCATTTCATTTTATTGTGTCAGCTAAACTTGAAGTCGGCTAAACTAAACTTAAATTAAATATTACAGAATTTAACAATCAAATATTATTCGCAAATATTATACCGCATTTATATAAATTTATACCGCATATTACTAAGCATTGTCCTGTATAAAGGATTAAACCTTAAGTTTTGCTAATTAACATCAATTTAAAATTTTAAACAACCTTTATAGTATCAAGAATAATTTAGTATTCTTTTTCAAAGTGCTTACTTTCTTTCTCAAAAAATATGCACAGTTAAAAATTAAAACTTGTGTGATAAGAAATCATCGTTATCACTTAACCTCACCTATTTCATTATTTCATTTCGCTTCTGATCCTGGTCCTTTTTTTGATATTTTCATTTCGAATAGAAAATTTACGAACTAATTCGTTTAAGCATTTATAAGTAATTAGAATGAGAAGTAATTTTGGCTAAATTAATTGACGTCTTTGCTGTCTCACATAATCATAAAATATTGAGTCTTGTTGAGGTATCAATAATTGTAAAACGTGGTGCAGGATTGATTCTCTCAAATTATCCAACTAAACTGACCATTGGTTATGTCAAAGCATAAGCATTACTGGCTCAATTTTTATTTCAATTGCATGTATATTAGAATGAAAGTATAATATATATGTTGTAATTTAAATGGAAAGGAATGGGTGGTAAACTAATTTATTGTCCATTTTCTTTCCCTATTTGTTCCTTCTTGTCGTTAGAGGGAAAATATTGCAAATGTTACTGATAGACTGAAATTAACTTTTGAAACGTTTTAAATATCTAATGAGAGTTCCTATGACATTCGTATGCCTCATAAAACTTTCAAATTGTAGGAAAATGTGGCAGTTAAAGTAAGAAATAGATTAATTATAGTCATGAAGTTATCCATTCAGTTCCATGCAATTACATATGTTCTGACCGGATAACTGATAAAAACATTCAGGATTCCAGTGGTAAATACGCCAGCGATAGATATAACAATAACTAATTTTTTTAAAGAAAATCCATTGCAACAAATATTGGCTACAATATGTTAATAATATTTGTTTTATCGTTTCTGGCATTCTGGATTAATAATTGATTTCCTGAAACCCTTTCAAAACTATATTTCTACCAATCGACCTCTTTCCTCTCTTTTCATTCCTGAATTACGATATAATTTAATTACTATTCGTTATCACCTATGCATAATTCATGAGAACTAATTTTGTAAATTCAACAACTACAAGTCAATTTGCCCTCCTGAATGTATTTGAATGTTTTAATGGAAGAAATTTGTTCGAGCAATTTTAGTAAATGAAAAAAGTTCATTGAATTCAAATTATTATGAAAGCCATCCTTTAAACATTTTCATTGCTGTGCGACTTGCCAATTTATCCACTGTTAATATTTATTTTTAAAACATAATTAATAAAATTTTTTGAAATTACAAAAAAACAAAATTAAAAAAAGATTTTTTTGAAATGTTTACGAAAAAATTTCTTTCATAGATTCCTTTTTTAATGAAAGGAGAAAGGTGATCTTAATGAATGTTGAAATCAATCAGTGCATTTCAATTCTGAATTCAATATTGAAGGCGAAAAAAAGTTTTATTCGATGAAAAAATGAGCAAAAATTTTTTTCATAAACATATCAAAAAGGAAGGATAACTTTTTCTTTTTTCTTCTATTGGCATATTTTTAATGTGAAAGATATAGTGACAGCGTGGAGAAATATGTGAAGAAATATGAAATGATCGTGGATAATTGTCATCCTTTCTCACTACTTCGTTTAATTAATTCATTCACTTTGAATTTTTTTTCGCTTTTGTGGCATTTAAGTAAATCATTTTCATCATTCCTTAAAGTATGAAATAGTAATAATTAGAATGAAAAGGAAAGAAAAAGAATATCTATTCCAAACTGTGTGTGATTTTCATGAGAAATAAATTTTCTTTTTTTTCTATAGTCAATGTAGGAGAAAAAGGAAAAGTTCTCTTTTCAATCTTGAGAGAGAGAGAGAGGAAGAAAAAAGGGCCATATTATTAAAAAATATGCAGGAATATATTTTGTAGTACATGATGAAACTGAATTTCATTTGAATGAATTAGAATTACACCCGTGATTTAATGTTATCAACAATTAGATATATTCACTTTTTTCTATTATTATTAATATATAATAACAATTGCATTATGATCTCCTAATATCATGTATCGATAAGTTGTCATGATACAGTTGATAGTACTGTAAGTTTTCCTATTTTTCCTTCTCTTTCTATCCTTAGTATGCCGTCTATACTACCATAGAATTACAGGATGTTCCACAACTTCGATTGACAAGGATTAATGAAACGTGTTCTTTCTCTTTCTTGTCATACCCTCTTCCTACTAATGACATATCGAATCATATTTTAGTAATTTTGCCTATAATTATTCCTAAGTAATATATTTCTACAGTTAAAAATGAATAATTCAAGGTGACTTCTAGCTAATTAACTACTCTTCTTACTATGTACTATGTAATCCATAAATTTTCATTAATGTATTAATCTTTAAAAGTAAAGAAGAAATTCTAAAAAATCAGTACTTTATATGCTTAAACATTACTCTATTTGCCATCGAATTATAACAAAATGTCGCGTTGTTTTCTTCAAAACACGCATATATCATTTTCATTTTCTTACAATTTCAACTTTGTATTTCTTTAAATTGTAGGGTAAACTATATTCCAATGTCAGTAACAGTGCATGGCGAATTTGCTTAGGTTATTGCTTTTGTTCAAACTGCAAGAAACGTCGCCGTTCAGTTTAAGTAAGTTTATTTCATGTTAATTAGCTATGGGCAAAGGTTTCGTAATGAAAAGTTCAAATTTTACATCTTTGAAATAATAAATTAGAAGAACTGAAAAATCATCGAGTAAATTTCTATCACAACCTTTGAATTCGAATTATTAATTATGATGAAAAAATAAAAGCATGAGATGATAAAGAACTTCTTTTTCAAAGCCAACAGCACAAATAAATAAGTTTTGAATCGCTGTACTTAATCAAATATTTTTACAAATCATTTACTTTATTTCATACAAGTATTTTTAAGAATTGTTTCGATATTTGCGGATATTTTAAGAGAGAAGAAATAAAATCGGAAATAGCAATCCTATTATCCATGGATGAATAAATCTGATGTAAGCATAAACTACTCTTTAATGAGCCGTAGTTTGTTGCTCATTTGCATTTTATAAATATTAATAAAATTTTCTTTTAATTTGTAAATTTTGTGCTCCAAAATTATAACATTGACTTTGACATCAAAAATTTAGTATTTTGAAAGAGATGATGACATTTTGATATGAAAAGGTTCATTTGCATAAAAAGAATCGGTTTTTCTTTCTTTTTTTTTTTTTCATTTTAAAACATTATAAGACAATTTATGAAACGTAGAGTTAAAAGCTACGAAAAACGAAAATGAATCAAATGATTTAGTTGTTTAACTGTTTCATACGTAGAACTTTATAATTTCAAAAAAGCAAATGATTACTGTTTGAAGCGTGTTCTTAATAGATAAAATGTTGCAATTAATTGAAATCCTTTCTATAAGAATTAAATATCATTTGCAACAATCCTTCTGCCTGTTTATTTTTATCAACAAAATAAAGAGAAAAACGATGATGTATTTTTAAAGGAGAAGTTTAAAGGAAGGAGCAGTAGATCTTTATAGTTTATCCTATTTTTATTATTTCAATTGACATATAAAATGAGGATTTTATGAGCTATATGGACATTATTCTGTATAGTTGCAGTTGTACAGTTATTGATTAAATGAATGGTTAAATGAGGGGGCGAAATTATCGGAAAAAGTTTTTTCAAGTAAAAAGTTGTTTATCTTTTGCCTTACAAATTTCATTTTTTTCCTAAAAAGTTGAAAATTCATTATTGGTTGAGTCGACATCTTATGGAAATCGTTTAAATTATTTTGATTGAAGATTTAACACTGATTGTGCCAGATTTCTGTCAAAATGACCTGTGGCAATTATAGGATTATTCAATAAAATAAATTTTCGTGATCGACTTATTGAAGTTAAGTGAGCATGGACAAGTTATCTAATCCAGTTTTTTATGGTCATTCTGTTATGTTAACTCATTGTAACATTTAAAGATGAACATTCAATGAATACTAAAATTTTCGAAATTAATAATAAAATCAATAATACTTTGAAAGTTTGAACATTACTTTCTTTGCAATTTTTTATTAATCCAAAAACTTGGCGACTATGAAATTTTTATTATTGTATTTATAAATTCAGTTTTTTACTATTGCTTGAAAGGTACTGAATAGAATGTTAGATTAATTTTTATAGCAGCTCATTTCATTTTTAAAGTGCATAAAAGATGACAAATTGCGATTTTAATACTCTTAGATAATCAGAAAAAGTTTATATTTTAAAAAGATACTCAAAATTGTGCGATAACTCAGATTTGAATTTAAATTTTTACTTAAATGATTCCAACAATTACAGTTTTAATTACAAACTATTTTATTGCTTTAAGCTTGCTTTTAACATTAAAAAATTCAAAAAAAAAATGTTGTGGCGAGCATTAAAGTTTTCTTCTTTTAATTAGATTGAACTACTTGAAGTAATATTATTCAAACCCATAAAATACGATTGTTTAAAAGTGAAAGAAATAACGATTTAAATTTAAAATTAAGTATTTTAAAAGAATGAATCTTGTCTCTATAAAACAGTGAAAAGAGCAATTGTCATCTGAATTGAAGTACTTTTTGAATGATCATAGCATTAATAAGAAAATGTGCTGAGAGAATTTGAAATGATTGACTTCACGAGATTGGACAATGATCGAAGTGGTACTTGAGAGTATCTTTTAGATGGATGACCAAGTGGAAAATAACCTATTTCAATTACCTCAACCATCGTATTGTAGCATATGTCCCCACAACATGCAAATTATATTTTGAAGACATGGAATAGAAACAATGACCTTCGACCTACGAAAGATGACGGTGACGAATTCAAGTAAAATTTTTTTTTTAACGAATTCAGAAACATACTTCAAGACTTATAATGATATGCTAAGAAATTTTTAACTTAAAATCGAATAAATCATTCGCTGTTTCTCCACTAAATAGTTCAAAATTAAATTTGAAATTTCGTAGTTTCCAAAGTTTTTAGTATTTTGGAATTTTGTGAATAAGAAAAGCACAAAGAAATTAATTCATCCTTGTCAAAAACTTCCCGAAAACTAAAAACGACCGCATTATTGATTAATTGCTTATGAACGTTTCCATTAATTACAATCCAGAATATATACCACAACTAGTAAAAAAATGAAAGTTGCAGTTATTGAAAAAAATATTAAAAATATGCTTACTCTATTGATAGACGAAAATGGGATAAATTACGGTAGGTAGGGGTCAGTTGTTTCGTGTGAGCTTATTTACTAAAGGCTACCGCCTAAAGTAGCTGCGAGAATTCTTCCAAACCTGTGAATCGCTTGGTTAGAGTGAGAAGTAATAAATCAATTGAGGAGATGATCGCACGAGAAAAGTGATGCCATATCATCTCATTTATCTCTCCAGCACTTACCTAATTGTAAATCATCTTTAAATAAATTCCGTAGTACTTCCATCAAGGTCCTACTAATATTTATACATAAAATCAATAAATTATTAACTTTGAATGAAAAAAATATGAAAATGAAAAAAACAAGAAATGAAAGAAATGAAAATATGCAGTACTGAAATCAATATTCTTTTCATGTAAATTGAAGTTTTTTAAATAAAATCGGTTCTCATAAATTATTTTTCAGAAGCAAAATTTGTAAACAAATATTTCGATAAATTTTAGCCGCAGTGTCGCTTTTAAGTTTATTGTATTAAGAAAAAAAATTTATTCATCAATTTAAATGGTATTTGTTTTTTTTGAACGAAATTATTAAAGATCAAATAATAGGAGAAATATATTAATGTTTTAATTTTTGGAACATAGAAAAAATTCAGTGAGCTGTTTCAACCATTAAATTATTCCATTCAATCAATTCGTTAATTTATTGCTACTTTAAACTTGGTGCCAATTTTTGCGAAATTGAAAAGTTTGTTGAAATCTTTGTAATATAATTTTATCACAATTTAAAATAAAATATTTTAGAGAAAAGTTTCCGCTGAAAAGCCGAAATTATTGAAATGTTAAAGTTTTTTTGCTTTAAAATATTTCAATTTTTTCCAACAAATGAAATTATCATCCTTTTGTTTAACCAAAAATCAATGTTTGCCATATTACAACAAATCCGACAGTTTCATTTGAAAATAAAATATTTGTATATGTGTTTGAATAGCATTAATTCCCAATCTGAATTGTAAAGCCACAGAAGAAACTTCAGTTTACTTTAATAATGATAACAATAACATAAATAATAATGGTGATAACACTAATAATAATAATAACAATGATAATAATTATAATGATAAATAATTTTATGCGAAATTTTTTTTAGCTATATTTTTCGCTATCGCTTTGTTATCATGGACATGTGAAATAAAAATAAATATTAAAAACAATGGGAGAAAATAATGGATGAATGTAAATATATTTTTAACATAAGTACTAAAAATTTTGCATTTTTTTCAATCCTTCGGTAAATTCAATCAAAATGATTGCCAAGTATTCTCAAAAATTTTTTAATTTTTATTTTACAAGACATTTTTAGAGTGTTTCTTCCAAATTTAAGAAGTAAAGCTAAAATAAAGAAGGTATTTTTTTCTTCTTTCTGAATGAAATAGGGGAGAATCTTCCTACAAAAAAAGGAAAAAAAAAATCAATAAATAAAAATAAAAGAAAAATGTGCAAACTTGTACTTGTTTCGTTTCTTATTACATCTAAATTTCATCGTATTTTCATTTTTTTCAAAAAAACTGAAAATTACTCTCACTTGAAACATCATTTCCGCATTATCTGTAAGAGAATTTGTTAATAAATTTCTTAAGTATTTCTAAAAAAAGAAAAGTGATGATAAAAAGTGTCGAGTTGGCGAAATATCACGTCACTTATACTTTCATATTAAGCAATATGAATTTGGGTTTCGCTAATTAAGATGAGGCATACGGTAGGACTTTGTTTGTATCATAGTTCATCTTATAAAAAAATTATCATTTGGTACTGAGATTTTGATTCCACTCGTTATAAAACTGTAATTGATAGTTAAGTGTACTATAGCAAATAGATACTTTCGTACTACTTTTCGTTTTTTACACATGAATAATAGAAATGGTTTATTGAAACGTTAAAGGTCAGACCAATAGCGATTTTTCCTGTTTTTTTCTTGACTATATGAAGATTGAGTTGAAGGTATTAGAATTAGAGAATAGAGCATTATTGCTAAATAAGTTATGATTAAATGACCAGCTCTGAACTAAACATATAATTTTCATTATCGTACGCTAGCAATTTAGATACGATATAATACATTCTTGAAATTAAAGGGATACGACAATGCAATGAATAGAATTTATTTCATTGCTAATCTCCTATAATTAAATTTTTTTCTCCTTTTTCCATTTTTTATAAAGGGATCTTTTTCTTCTTTTTTTTCTTAATTTTCTTTTTTGTGTTTCTTCATGAGAAGACTTTTCCTTGTTTTTCGAAATAATTAAGAAATTGATTAAATTCTTTGATTTTATTTATTCAATTTGTTTTTCTTTATTCAATTTTTTAATGCAATTTTTTCAGAAGAATGCGCAAATCCACTGGGTATGGAGTCAGGTGTTATTAAAGACAATCAATTATCAGCAAGTTCAAGCCATGATATTGACACTACTGGGCCGCAGAATTCAAGGTTAAATTTGGTGGATTACTTTTTTACATTAATAAAACATTTCCTTAATCATTTTCGTTCAATTTTTTCTTTCCCACAAGCATTGCAAAACATTCAAATCAAATTTATGGATTTAAATTTTACTTTGAGCGAAACCAAGCAATTTAAAATCAAGTAATTCAAACAAAAGGCGGAATAATCTTGATCAATTAGTTGAAGATTTTGAGTTTGAAAAGTATGGACTAATCCAAATTAATTAATCTGAAATGAAATGGAATTTTTCTCAAACTGATTTTATTCAAGTAAACTTCGGATAAAGAAAGAAAAATTCAGCGCGAATTCTGAATTAATTTCAAATTACTTTATAAAATGATAAGATTTATCACTGATAATTCAAAAATGCAGCTAAAATTCTTGCGTAATGTATTGTTTACTGCTATGTGACAATAAGTTCAATTTGTCATAGCTTTGCTTAAAATTAGGCTCAACATTACAAGCATTCTTTCCATCGCATTGCTTGGGGTAATTTTATTTGCTTAACGTATGGGATTGTTGAGATAAGTAATTAATTGAATTCATTTAAGCCATTTGGTTCCTCCTTTATATAACAACGCATTAATTATTCTGATTTCATTCATATTCCGTATATCTCATACGTAATGAAATAAAGAAAATTGAGAAGATAGATGAATATGGATAACAAATGAAGGCACAGAATTTTAAAAAAAATATAAAATTTTTACATGTAAAGTTAAAATTTTCTGAAACTATGATGCAAAATTAAAAGTGTTATAATTAAAGTTGAAATGGATCTCGATTATGCAAGTGATAAGTTATTAGTGGTAAGAGGAGTTATTTGGTGCTGTATTGAATTTGCAATAAATTTTAAACTCATATCGTTACATTTGGTGATATTTAATTTTTTAAAGTTATAAATTGTTAAATTTAAAAATTCATTAAATACATATAATTTGAAAGAGAATTTTTCGAGCCCAATTTAATTTATTGAAAAAAAGAAACGAAAGTTTGTTCATCAAAAGATTTCACACTCCTGTAAACTAAATTTATTCAAAATTTTCTATCAAATAAATTGTTCTAATTTGCTAAGGATAGAAAAATTCCAGTAATTTTACAATATACTATTTTATTGTCATTATATGGAATATTGATAATTAAGAAAAATCAATTTAATTGGCGCCAACTGCTATTATCACATTGTGGAAGAAAAACATTATTATTAATATATTGTAAATGCATTAAATATAATTACATCTAGCAATTTATTAAAGTGATAACGGTTCGTATCATTCATTCTAACTGATTAAATTAGACAGGAATTTGCATACTTTTATCGCTGAAATAAATGATATGACAACAAAAATGACAATAGCCGTTGGTACCAATTTTGGTGGCAATAGTTGACTTCGATGACCTTTAAAGAACCAATATCAAAAATTTATTGCTGTTTCCTTAGTAAGAAGAGAATTTCCTCTTCTTATTTTAGTTATTTAGACTACTGATATTTACTAAGCAGGGAAATTTCCCTCATGTCTTATATTAAAAATAAATTGAACAAAGCAAATCTGACGAAAATTCTTTAATTTTGAAAATTTTGTAATTTGACCTTTCCATCTTTCTTTTATTCTGCTTAGCAAATATTACTGATTGGGAACTTAGTGAAGCGAATGATTCGATCACGAATGAGTCTAATGAAATTAAGCAGGATTTTCTGATAGCCAAAGTATCATAAGTCTGAAAACAGAATGAAAGACCATACCTAAATTGTTTCCAAGGATCATTCTGAGAGTCACGTGCGGTAATCTATTACGCAAACCTATAATTCTGAAACCATTATGATTAAAGCAATATTCTTTATAAAATTTTTGGTAAGAAAAAAATTTGTTTGCAGAATACGGACGGAACGTGGAAGTGGTGCATGGTGTCCACGTCATCAAATCAGCTCTGAAGTAGTGGAATGGCTACAAATTGATTTTGATATGGATATGGTAATAACAGCTGTTGAAACACAAGGACGCTTTGATGGCGGACGTGGATTGGAATATACTCCAGGCTACATGCTGGAATACTGGCGTGAAAGCCTTGGTACTTGGGCACGATATAAAGATGGGAATCAAAATGAAGTAATAGTTCTTTTGTTTTTACTTCGTTTCTTCAATCAAAATAAAAATTAATATTTGAAATATAGTTGAGGTCGATTTTTGCATCCAAAATTAATTTTTAATCAAATTATGTGATCAAATACAAGAAATTAAATCTTTCGATTTTTGTTTAGGAATGAGATGTTTATATTAAAAATTGGTTCACGTGTAAAATTAATGCAAATAACTAATTAGTTATCCGACTACATTAATCATTCGGTTAGTGAGCTTAAGACGATTTTTTTCTGAACTGTTCACAAATCGAAGCTATGCAAACATATCAAAAATACTTTATCAATTTGATCATTTCAGTTATGCAGTTTAGAAGTCTGTTATTATGTGACAAAGCAGGTCTTTGGCCAATAAAAATGAATGACCTAAAAATTTATATTAATTTATATTTTCAATTTAGAAAATTATATGTTTAAAATTTTCTCCAATTTTTTTTTGGAATTTAGAACAAATTAACGAAGTATGGAAATAATTTTTTTCTGCAAATTTGCAAAATTCGCTCAAAATTAAATTCCTGAATAAAATATTTACGAAAAAGTTAGATAAGAAAAAAATTATGTAAGTTTTGTCGAAATGTTTGTTATTTGATGCTCACGACAATTCTTATAAGGAATCGATTAGTATTTCTTTATAATTATATCAATTTTTCGATAGGCTAAAAGTAAAGCTAAAAAGGCTGGTCTCAATCGACCTTATGAGACTGAAAAAAATCCATAATTAGAAAATAATTGTTTGGTGTATGCTGAACAAAGTAGCAACAAAACGGATGTGAAAACCGCTGATGCGTTTGATTACTTACGTAAATGTGTAATTTACTTTAGAATGAATCTAAGGATTGAAAAAAATATTTTTGTAGGTGCTCGTTGGAAATACTGATACGCAATCAGCAGTATTTCAATCACTAAATGGTGGGATTGTTGTACGGAATCTACGCATCATACCTGTTTCCGAAATAACGCGCACTGTTTGTATGCGTGTTGAACTTTACGGATGTTCTTACAGAGGTCATGTCACATTTTCACGGATATTATAAATTGGAGGAGAAAAAATAAAAGCTTAATCAGTTAGAGAAAAGCAACCAATTATTGCAGTCTTGGAAATCGAAGTCCCAGAGAAATCACTCTTACAAACCAGAAATAGTATCTTTGTTGACATCGATTTAAGTTATCTAAATGAATGAGTCAATTAAATAAACTAGACATAATATTTCAGATCAACTTCTATCCTATACAGTACCGGAAGGTGATGTAATAGATGGTCTAAACTTGAAAGATGCATCATATGACGGAATTGCAAATTCATCTCGATATTTGATCAAAGGTCTTGGCAAATTATTTGATGGCACTGTTGGCATGGATAATTTTGAAAAATATCCTGAAAAGTGGATTGGCTGGAGTAAGGAAAAACATGGTATTCTAATTAAAACTATCCTAAATTTTGATCCTTTTTCCACTTAATTCATGCTTGTCATTTATTAAATTGCAAGATCAATTTTATAAAAAATCATTTTATCTTCAAATTAAAAACAATAAAATGAAAAGTTTAATTTCGGTTAAATTTTTGCAAAATTTTAGAAATAACTTGAACTTCTTGGTCTTTTTAATATTTTAATATTCAACCAATTATTATTTTGCGTATCTAAAACTTTCCTTAATGTAATTGTTGAAAATGGTTGAAACAACATCACTGTTTAATTTGCATCAAATGTTCTTTGCTACGCAATCTTCACAGAACTACTAAATCTACTTTTTTTTTGAGATGAAATAAAATTTTGTTGCAGGAACGACTATTACGATTGAAGTATTATTTGCGAAGAAGAAAATTATCAGTGCTATTTTGTTTCATACATCAAATTTCTTAAAAGCTGGTGCTCAGGTTATTAAACCAAAATTTTATGAGAATTGAGGATTGAGAAATATAAATTAATTGAAGTTTATCACTTAGAATTAGGTATTAATTGTTCTGATAGTATTTAATTTCAATTAATCCTCGATGTTAGACCACACTCAAAGTGTAACCAATGGAACAAGTTAACAGCCTGATTCATAAGTCACGTTTTGGGTGATTACGTATTTAGTTGCGTATAATGAGCGTAATGAACAGATGAAACGTTGTACTTATCAATGTGTATTCCCTATTCATTTGTTTGTATTTTATTTCTAAGAGGCAGTTTCGATCATTAATCTTCAAGTATTCATTTTAAATCTTAGAGAATTGAAAATTGATGATTCCGTATTTTCTACCAAATTTGAGACAGCTATTTTTGAATTCAATCTTAAATAACTTATTTTATTTTTGGTTCAGGCATTTAAACGAGCACAAATATGGTTCTCATCGCAAGGTGGAGGTCAATATTCACCGAGAACATTATATTTTAATTATATCCCGGATAGGAACTTCCAATCAGCCAGGTTTGCCTTGCAAGTTATTCCAGCGAAAAAAATCAATAATAAAAATAAATGGTAATTAAAGTTTTTAGTCTTCACTGAAAGTAAGCGTCGAAAGTTTTTAATTATTCACATGGTCAAAATTATAAAAAAGTGGCGAGTTATAATCATATGCATTTTATTGAACAACTCTAATTTTTTTTTTTCATTTAAATGAATTTCAGATGGATACGAATACCAGTACCAGGTCGAGTTGCTAAGGAATTACGAGTTGAACTAACTTTGTCAAAAAATAGTAGCTGGTTATTGCTGAGTGAAATTAAATTCGAATTTAGTCAGTTTCAGCACTTTTTGTTCAAATTAAAGCAAGAAGATTTTGCTCTCAAGTTAATTTATTTTATAGTCAAAATTACATAATTAAAATATAATGTAATACAAGACTCCAAACAAAATTTTCTTCAGTCCGAAGAAATAATGTTTTCCCTAAGAAGAACCATTGCAGCAAGTGAAATGCTTGAATCAGATGATATGGAAGTTGAAGAATTTGATTTGGATCACCCATCAAATAGAGGTGATACACTAACCTATTTCGCTATCAATAATATATCTGAAGATGGTACACGATGGATATCAATTGGTTTGTTTAATTTAATTAAAAACAAAGCTCAGTTAAAAATTCTCATGTGTGCATGATGTTTTTTGATATATATGAAGTATCAGTTGATGATGTCATTTGTATAAATTCGCGAGCTAATCTCAATGGTATGATTTTAAAATTCTGAAATTTAAATGTTGTAAGCTCCACTTGACATTTAATATTTTCAGCTGTAATAATATCACTGCTTTTCCTATTCTGTGCCGTCATTATCCTTTTCTACTTGATATGGATTTACCGCCGTACTTTTTCCCGAAAAAGGTCATTTACAATGTTACAAAAGAATTCGAAAGATGTACGAATGACAATCGAAGGACGAACAGCTAAAGTTTTTATTTTTGATATCCACGATTCTTCAATGGTTTTTTATTTTAAACCTGCGAAAATATACAAAAATGGTTATGAAAACAAAATCTATCATATCAATGTTTGCTTGAAAGAATTAAAATCTTGCAGTCGCTTAAGAATGAATAGAAAAGCTAAACTGTATACATTTCGACCCAATAGAATTGGGCTTCTTTTTTTTTTAATCAAACTATTGATAAAATATTACTTTATTTTAGCGTACATCACCTAATGCTTACCGTATGGCCAATGACAATATGCAAAATTCATTATTAGAAAAACTTCAAGTTTATCAATCCTCCGGTGGTGAATATGCTGAGCCGAACTACGTCAGGTATACTTCTTCATTTTGCGGATTATTTTATCCTTGAATCCAATCCAATATACTTCGATATGATGTGTCAGACATGTGACATCATATAAGAATTTTTACCAGACGAAACCTTAGCAGCAATTTCTTCGATCAAATTTACTGCATGCAAAAAAGTCTCTGGAGCTTATACATATATATATATATATATATATATTCGGAAATTTCTTGCCATAAGGAAAATATCATTAGAATTTTTTTTTGAGGAAGGGTTTTTGAGTTTACTTCAACAATTTTGAGCTTATCGTGAATAGATTGCTTTCTACACAGCTAATCAAGCTGACTTATTATTAGCAGTGATGTGGAAATTGCTGGAATTAACTATAAAGCAATATACAATCGCAATCCCACAGTTCACAATGCATCAAGTGATGTTTATGAACGACAATCACGACAAACAGAATACCTGGCAATGGAGTAAGTACCTAAAAAGAGCTAAAGCCATTAACATCAACTCTAAAATTTTGAAAATCGCCCAATTTCTTTTTTCTTTTTGTTGTGTTAAGGAATTTGGTGACATCTCCAATAGCTGACGGTTATCATAAAGTTCACGCTACAAATAGGTCAACGAATTTCGTCGAAATTGATCCAAAATGTTTACGATTCTATGAACATTTGGGTAATAGCCGATTTGGTGAGGTTGGTTGATAAGACTTATTGCTCAATTGCTAGGAATTTCTTTGTTCTAATGAAAGAGCCATTATTAATGAGTGAATTAATAGTTCCGCAGGTAATTTCTACACTATTTATTTCCTATTTTTTTAGATTATCCTAATATTTCAGATTTGGCTTTGCCAATTGGAACAGCGTACAATGGTGAATAAAACATTTCATCGAAATCATGATAGTCGAAGAGAATTTGAAGCAATTGTAGGCGAATTAAGCAGTCTACGACATCAAAATATATTGGAAGTGATTGGCGTGTGCTGTAATGGAGTACTGACAAGTTGTATTCATGAATACATCGAGCAATATCTTGGCCAATATCTTCAGAGTCTAAACAATGAGATATCATACAGGTCAATTCATCGACACATTACTGTTTTTTTGTTTTGAAATATTTTACTTGGTAATACGGAAAAATAGCTCAAAATCAGTGAGCATCAAGGAGATTTTATTTAATCAAACAACAGATATGTACCACGTATTTACGTATTTACTTATTAATAACTTCTATTTATGTGACCTATTACAGGAGAGAACTACTGCTATCGGTAAGCACACAAATTGCAGCTGGAATGTCATATTTGGAATCTAAAAATTTCATCCACGGGAATCTTTCGGCGAATAATTGTATGATTGCTAATGATGGAACCATTAAACTTACTAATTTCAACTTGGCTTACACACTGGATCACTTTGAAACAGATGACCCAGTAAATCGTGAACGAATCCGGTGGATGTCTTGGGAGGCGGTTACGGAAGTAAGAGAACACTTGAAGTTACTGAAAAAACGTGAACAGATTAAGAATAGAATCAAGATTTTCGGAGTTTATGCAGTAATTATTGCCGAACTTCTGTTACATCCTTTTTTCTATCAGCTCTAATTTAATGCCGGATAATTCAGAATCCTGAAATTATTCCATTAAATGAAAAAAGATGAATAAATAAAATGTGGATTTCAAATAAAACGGATGTGGTAAATAAAATGTATTAAATACAAATTTTAATAAACTTCAGTAGAAATGATAACGAAGCAAGCATTAAAAATTTAATTCGAAGTTTCGATAAAGTTTCATCGATTAATGGTTATTTTTTATGGAATTCCTCAAAAGTTATAAGTCGGATTATTATCATTACAATGCTAATTATCATTACAATAACATTTGTAATTAATTGCTAGAGTTAGATTTCAAATTCCAGCAAAGAATTACAATCAAAGGTGATGTATGGTCGTTTGGTGTGACACTTTGGGAAGTACTGAATGGTTGTCGTAAATATCCGTATAAAGTGATGACTGAGAATGATATATATCGAAATTTATTATTTATGCAACAACACGGGACGTTGAAGGTTAGTGGATAAATGAACATTGTCATGTCTAGGTTAACTTTCTGCTTTCACATCATCATCACTTATCAGTATTTATTGATATCATAATTAGATTTCACGTAATCGCTTACCCGTTTCATTTTTGTGCTATTACATTGAAAATTGAAAATTGGAGATTGAAAAATTGGAGAAAAGCTATTCATTCTACTTTAGGGTTTTCAAGTTCTCCATACTTTCATTTCTTGTATCGGCTTGTTCCCTTCGTGATCACATCTGCATTTACTACTACATAATTTGAAAAGACTAACTTTTTATTCACCATTTTTCATCAAAAATTTATACTGTCTTATTGAAAACGTATATTTCTTTACAATCTTGATTTCGATATCATGATAGAGAAATATACGAGATTTATAATCAAATTCCTTTCTAATTTCGAAATCAATTAAGTAATCATGAATTTTTGGGAATTTTAACTTTATTTTTTCAGTTCTATTTGAAGAAACCCGACTTTTCATCTGTCAGTTTTTACCACGAATTTATATTGCCCTGTTGGAGCCATGATTCAGAGCAACGTCCCACGTTCCACTCGTTACATCGTCGATTGCAAAATGTTACTTGCGCGCAGATGAGCGAAGGCTGCTGTCAGTGATAATTGTATAGGAGATCTCGACAGATGACATACCATTATTTTTGTGTCTTAATTTATTTTAATATTAATGACCTGATTTGTTGTTGAATATTTAAGTGAAAAAGAAATTTTAAATAGGGTAAAGTTTTTACATGAGATATTCTGAATTCTGATTGGATCAACCATTATCACAGAATTGAAACTATGAATAACTATCAAAGAAACTGAACTAAAGACATATAATGGCTATGAATATTCGAATGATACAATAGGTTTTTATATATAAAAACTTGTAATTTTGGAAAGATTCAACAAAGACTGCGGAAAATTCTGAGATTCAATGATACTTCTTTGATGTCTCTTTTGTGATGAAGAAATAAATGGTAAACAGTTTGCTCATAATAATTTTTGTGAAAATAGGCCAAGAAATTATCAACAATTGGATTCTAAACAATGCAACTTGATCATCTAAAACGAGATATTTAACAGAGTTTTAAATTTACGAAACTAATATATCTAAAATGAAGTAGTAGTGGAAAATGAGAGAAACATTATGATATGATACGATCATAGAATAGGACTGTTATCAATATGTATATAGATTGTAACAATAACAATGACAAAGAGCAAATGATGAAAAACAGAAAGAATGAACATGTGCAATAGAGATGAAACGATGGATTTATTAGCTTCATAAATTTATTATTGTTTGGAATAATTTTTACTCAATGGCATATATTCCTGTAATCATTGTTAAAATATTTTTTAACATGAAAAATTAAGCATTGGACGAGGATGAAATTATCGATGAATTTATCATATAAATCCATTTCAAATATTTTCTGTATTTTTCTAAAATAGAAAATAAGCGCTGCTTTTATCAAATGTACTTATATAAATAATATGAAAATATCGTTAAAAATCTTCACGTAAATGAAGGAAACCACCATGCAGTTAAACATATCGCTAAATTCATTATACTACGAGGCTTAAGTTCATTTTAAGTATCATATGTCTATACGAACGTTAAAACATTTGGTTGAGATGGTGTATTTTCGTAGTGTCCCAGATAGAGGGAGCACAGAGATACGTGCTCGAATACTGAGGCTTGTTAGTGTTAATGGGATATCTGCTGGCAGTGACGTGTTGCCTGGGATATTTGTACAGTTTACTGTTGTTAGTGTAAGATAAGGAATTGTAAGCAGTACTATCATGTAATCATTGAGATTTTCTTTTTTAAAATTATATTATAAAAGTTTTATATAGCTGTGTTTGTTGTCATACTATAATTAATCATATTATAATTACTGTTGTCTCAGTTTTTTCTGATTTTTTAATAATTTAATATTGCAATTGATGAAGAGATGACAGTCTGAGATACTTAATAATTATTGTTTATTAGTTTGAACGTATTAAATGCAACAATTTCAATAATATCTCTAGCAGCAAATGACACACGGAAACGAATCTTGCAATCCAGTTGCATTGATTGCAATTATGATTATTTCAGAGATTGCAATTATGATGATTATTTCAGAGATTGCAATTATGATGATTATTTCAGAGATTGCAATCATGATGATTATTTCAGAGATTGCAAGTATGATGATTATTTCAGAGATTTGGTGAAGTTGTCTTTATCTGAATATGTCCGACCAATGGGTAACCGAAGCAAATGATGTCATTGGTAGTTATGATGAACCACTAGGCCAGTCGGAAGCACCGGAAGTGAAACTTTTTGGTAAATGGTCACTGGACGAAGTCCATATTTCTGATATTTCTCTAGTGGTCAGTATTTTGTGTATTTTGCTTAACTGTAAACTGATATGAGTGCATATATTATGTTACTGTCAGTGGAGAAATTATTTATTTATTTGTTTATGTATTGCGGGGCAGTACCGTTATGAGTTGTAGGCTTAGGTTTTCTTCATTACTACTTTGAAATAAATGAAGTTTATCAACTAGTTCGATGTTTTTTCAGGATTATATAGCCGTAAAAGGGAAATCAGCAAAATATCTACCGCATAGTGCTGGTCGTTATCAAGTGAAACGTTTTCGTAAAGCAACATGCCCGCTAGTGGAGAGACTTGCATCAACGATGATGATGCATGGCCGGAACAACGGAAAGAAACTGATGACAGTGCGTATCGTGAAACATGCTTTCGAAATAATTCATTTGCTGTCCGGAGAGGTTTGATTTTATTTCCATTTTTTTAAATAATTTATCGTCTTATAAGTAGCTTTCCAGTACATTCGTTTAATTGTATTAGCATGGAAAATCAAAAAAAAAAATACTTGGCAAGCTGTGATTGTGCAAAATTTTATTGCAGAAAAGGAACTGTGAGAGCTTAATCTTTATATTTGTCTATAATGGCGGTTGAGATCGCAAAATTCAAAATATTTTGTTCTTGTAAGACAAGTGTTAGCAGATACTATAACATATTTTTCAGCAACAAAAATATGCAAATAAAAACAAGCACTGAAAGAATAAGGAAGAGTTTTTTGTACCTATAATGTTTCGTAAAAAATTAGAGGGCTTTTTTTAATGATATCGGAGAGTAATGTGTTCAGTGTTTAACTTTTTCAGAATCCTGTGCAAGTGCTAGTTCATGCTGTAATAAATAGTGGACCAAGGGAAGATTCAACACGTATTGGTCGTGCAGGTACAGTTAGACGGCAAGCTGTTGATGTGTCACCTCTTCGCCGTGTAAATCAGGTCTTTTTTCATAATTAAAGAGCATGGTGATGGGGTGGAAGTTGACGCATAATTTGAACCTTCTGTAAAAAAAAAAAAATTAAGGTTCGGTGCTTGTTTTCGATTTAAATTTGAAGACTCTGTAGTAATTTTTTCTATTAGACTGCAAATAATATGCTTCATCCAAGTCAATTATTACTTGGTAAGATTGAAAATGTGACATTAGCTTAGCATCGTTTTCTAGAGAGAAAGTGTAATTTCATTACAGGCTATTTGGCTACTCTGTACTGGTGCACGTGAAGCAGCTTTCCGTAATATTAAATCAATTGCGGAATGTTTGGCAGATGAATTAATTAATGCAGCAAAAGGATCGTCAAATTCTTATGCAATCAAAAAGAAAGATGAATTGGAGCGTGTTGCAAAATCAAATCGTTAAATTGTGTTGTATTTGTTACATGGAATAAGCTTTTTGTATTATTAAGCGTTGTTATTAAAAGTATTGTTCGTTATAGTGATTTCGTGGTATCACACCATAGCATGTAAATTTAACTTTCAAACTAAATTTTCTACCTCATTACCATTTTAAAATAATGACTTAACAAGTGGTAAGTTGGAAAACTCCTGTTAACAGCTTCTTTTTTTTTAATCAATCCGGCATATTTCAAATTATTTTCATTTTAAGAAATTGCTAATGTATGATTCATCTCATAATTGCAAACGGATCTAGAAAGCAAGTACCTGTTATATTTTGCCAAAAAATCTGAAAAATATATCCGGACGAATGTTGCGAGTGAAAGTGAATGAGAGATTCAGGAAAGGTAAATGACGCAAGGGACTGGCATGATGAATGCTATATATAGCAATGTAAAATACGGTCAAGTGGTTGCAACCTGGTTGAGAACAGCTTTTAACTTCAAGAGGTTCATGAAGTTGAGCAGTGATGTTAGTGTTGAAATAATTATGATTGGCTAGAAGAACATTTGAGTGCGAATAAACAGAGTACTAAGAAATCTTGAGTGTCATTTAACTTAAGTCATCGTGAAAATACGCAAGAGTAGACAACCGCAAGAGGATTCGATTTACGTTTGATATCATATTCCCTTTTGTATACGAAAAGGATAAAGAAAAAAGGAGAGCTAAGAGTTCAAAATTATTTTTTCAAAAAGGAGGTAAAATTAACTCCTGCTTCCGGAGAATATTTGATAATTGCGGTTAAGGATGTTTATGACAAGTTTAACATCACTTCTTGTCTATTTCCTTTGTGTAAATAAATGAAGTTTGAAGTGAAATTTGAATAGAAGTATAGAATTAAATTTGATTGCTATATATTTCTTCGTCTGTTTTATTTTGCTATATATTGTATGATTTTTTTAAAAAAAAAAACCATTACTTTTAGATAAAATAAAATGAAAACGGAGCAGGAAGCGACTGAACGTACGGCACGCTGTTTCAATCGGTTGCAAGCAACGTTGCGTCGTGATGGGAGTATTCCAGAAACTGGTTTACCTCAACAAGCGATTGAAGGATTTCTAACACGTTTAGCAAGCTTAGACTCGAATAATCGCTTCAATAGCATTTGTGTTGGAGCCGGTGAACGTGAAGGTCGTATTCTGTCACCACTGGTTCAACAACTACATTATGGTTTGGCGCATGGGATCGGCAGATCTGGAAATTTGACCGAATGTCAACCAAAAGCTGTCGGTTCGTCTATTCTTGCAGAAATCACTAACAAACTTGCCCTAGATGCGATCCGTTATCTCGGCATACCGAGCACGAAAGCAGCTATGGTAGTACCTGTTGCAACCGGTATGGCACTTTCGCTATGTTTGGGTGCATGGAGACGCACGAAACGTCATGCTAGATTTGTGATTTTTCTTCGTATCGATCAAAAATCATGTTTCAAATGCATTTTTACTGCGGGTTTTGAACCGATTATAATTGATGGTATTCGAGAAAGTATGGAAAGTGATGGGCTTATTACGGATCTTACTGGTTTGAAAATTGTTTTGGAGACACAAAAAGATGAAATTATCGCCGTGCTAAGTACCACGTCCTGTTTCGCTCCTCGTCAACCAGATAATTTGATTGCTATAGGTGAACTGTGTAACAAATATGGTGTGAAACATCTGGTAAATAATGCTTACGGTTTACAGTCACCGGAATGTCGAAATCGAATTGAAGAAGCCGGTTCAGTTGGATATATCGATGCTTTTATACAATCAACGGATAAGAATTTCTTGGTACCAGTAGGTGGCTGCATTGTAGCAACGTTTGATGAGAAATCTTTGGATATAATAGCTAATTTTTATCCAGGACGAGCTTCCATCGTACCATCGCGTGATTTGCTAATTACTTTGTTGCACTTAGGTAAAGTTGGATTACGAGAGTTGTACAATCTACAGCAAACGAATTTTGAAATTTTACGGGCGGCAATGCAGGAATATGCTGAAACAATTGGACAAAAGGTAAAAAGATTTAAAACAATTGTAATTTATTGATAATTTATGTATAATCTATTAATAAATAGATGGATAAATGGATTAAATTGAGAAGTTGATAGCATGATAGATACGAAGCTGACAGAGTTAGTATCCATTAATTTGATTTCTTAATTTCCGTAACGTTTGCTGAACATGTTTGAAATTTTCTTTACAAAATATCTTCTTCGTAGGAAGCACTATACAAGCTGTGCTATCATTAGTTTGGATCGGTAATGAAATACAGTGCGCCTGCTTTCTGATGGATATAATTTTGCTTTTGTTAAAAATTTTGTTATTTGGCATCTAAAACACGAGATTTGGTATTCGGCGAATAACTCAACCGAAATGTTCGTCTGACTGCATTAATTTTGTTCCAGGTTATGGAAGTTAAAATGAATCGGATTTCGCTTGCAGTTACTTTAAAGGGTTGGACGAGTGAACAGCAGAATGCTTTCGGTGCTCAATTGTTTAGTCGCGGTGTTACTGGTGCCCGGACTGTACCAAGTGGCTTGTCAAAAATAATTAATGGTTATGAATTGTTTAATTTCGGTTCGCATTCATCACGACAGCATGATGGTTACTTGAATGTTGCCTGCGCAATTGGTATGACAACGCGGGAAATTGAGGAACTAGTGAAGGTTCTGAAGATGGAAACCCCAAAATGGGCATTTTGTTTGTCCAGTGATTCTAAAGGTACTTATCCTTAATATTAGAGTTATGTAACACATAACTTCTCTATGATTCATCGATTCTCTGATCATAGTTTTTAGATCTTACCGTTCTTCTCTTAAAGTACGATTATTTTTATAAAGCAGCTGGCAACTTCTCGTATCATAAGATCTCTAAGACAGGATAATAAAAAGATAATAAATTTTAAAAAATAAAAAGGTAAGATAATGTCCAGATGATGGAATCATGATTAGACAGGAGTAAGCTCAATAACTGTCCTTGTGCTTTTCTGTCATATAATCTCCCTAAACTTTATAGAAAAGTACGCTCATATTTTGAACTTAATACTTACGATTTCATGGATAGCTATTCATAACCAGATTATAAGTTACTTTTTTTCATCCGAAATCCTTATACTAAGCAATACAATTCAAAAATGATTATTTTGCAGGTAACAGTTTAACACCTACAAGTAAGGCTCTCTGTGTCACACTTTCATCATCCACAGATGATGTGCAAGCAACTGAAAGCTGCTCATAACTTGTTCACGTTTGTAGTTTATTTCTTTGATGTTGTTTATTTCTTTGATCTTTGCATTTGATTCTTTTATTTCATTCTACGTTTGTTGATTTTTTTCTTGATCTCACAAGATATTTAAAATGCACCAATGTATATTTATCCCATGAATTCCATCATACTCAAAGTGAGCGACAGTGAAAATCCGAAAAATTATCATGCGTGGAAATAGTCAAGATGAAAACAATTTTTGAAATAAGTACTCGCTTTCATCATTTTCAAATATTTTCCGTGCAAATGCATTTCCTAAAAATATCATCGGAACTTGCAGACTGCTTGCATGTCCCTTTCCGAAAATTTCTACTGTGCGTATTAGATAGTACGTCATTTGAATACAGCAAAAAAAAAGCGTTCTTTTTCGAATGAGTAACTATCCCTAATTAAGAATTTAGTTCAACTGTTTAATAATTCCTTCCAATGTTTCATTTAAACAGTTGAAAGTAATCTAAGATTTTGGGTTAAATTAGCTACTATTTCTAACAATAATATGTGGAAAAATATGGGGAAGGGGACGGAGGGAAATGGAGGAGTAGGGAGATACAGATGAATCGTTACTCGAGATAAAAAATATAAGATGACATGCCACTTTGCTTGCAATTCAGTATCCTGGAAGCAAAAAAAAAAACATTTTATAACAAAACGTATTACTGGAGCCATAATATATATAACAAAATTTTGTAAAACTTTTCGCAGAAATACAAATCACTGATCAAAACACAGACCGACTGGGATGATGTGTTAAACATTACATTAAAATCTAATGTGAAATGTAACGTGAAAACAATATGGAAATGTTGATCAGAGTAGGAAAGAAAGCCAGGCTAACATATACATCACACCACCAATCGGTGCGTATTTTCCCAAATTGCTTTTACCGGTGATACCGTAATGGTAGCACGATCCAGAAAAGATTACCATACCACTGAGGAAAAGCGAAACAGTAAGCCATGGAAAACGTGCCTTATTAGCAAGAAATAACGCTACTGAATGTATCAGATGATAACGATTACCAGTTTCCATAGCGCGTACACGTCGCTCATCTGCATTTCCACCTTCACGTAAAACATGAGTTCCATATACGCCAAGCGAAATTGCTAGAAAACCCGACAAACCTGCCAGACGTACCATATGTGATTCATTTATAAGACCCTACAAAATCAGAACAATAACACATAAAACAGTAACATACTTTTCAAGGTAAACTGAATTTGTAAAGACCTGGACATTTTATCAAGAATAAGTGAATGACAAGAAAAAAACTCGAAACTATAAACTGCCAAGTTTCGGGAAGAGTATTTGCTGCCAAGCTTATAATAGCTTATAGAAGCTTATAGTACTTATAGAACATACTGTTAGTACCAAAGACCGTGATTATCAATATCACTAATTACCAGTGGTACAGTGGGTTTCGTAGATGCAATTGTACGAGTGCCTTTCGGTGGACATACTGTATCCAGGAGCTTCAACACGTAATCCATCAGTACTATCGTTTGATCCAGTTCCGAACAAAAAATCGAGAATTAAAAAATTGAATTTTTTAAATAACGAGTTTTCAGGCTCAATAATTATCCGAATCAGCAAGAATTCGTGAATGTAGCGTAGGTGATGATAGCTAGATGATTTTTGTAATCTATTTGTACAAATACAATGTGATAATTAAAACAATTTTGTCGCGGAAGTTCTTTTTATTTGGATCATGAAAATGGATTTGTAGCCTTATTTGAACATTCGATAATTTAATTTTAGACGAAGCGAACTTTTGCGTTTTCGCGTCGGTTATGATAAGATCAAGATCTGATGCAAAAGATTAACAATACATAGTTTGTTGTTGTAAGAATTAAATAAAAACGCTGGAAGATTCAGATCAATAATAACGATAATAAATTTTAATATGCAATAGAGAAGACAGGATAATTATTGCCGACCTCGTTTGAGTTAATGCAAAATCAAAAAGGGCCTCTTAATCTACCTACAGATGATTTATATTTATTGGCTACAAATAGGAATTAATCAATGAGATCGATGGAAATTGCTAATAAAGAATAATTAATATGATTAAACATGATAAACGTACAATGAGTAAATCCTGAACAATTATGCTTAAAGGGAATGGTGAAAATCAGTCAAACAAAGTAAATCTTAATATACTTTATACAAAGACAGTTAATGTGGTTAATGTACTTTTGAACAAGAACAGTAGTGGTGATAAATGTGCTGCAGCACTCATTTTAAAATTAAATCTTTAAATTTACGAACTGTTAAGAATTTCGTGATTGTTTTGAAATAATACTATAGTGTAAGATTATTTGATATGCAACAAAATCCCGACAAATCTCATATAAGGATTCAGCGAAATATTTATGTACTACAATGTTATTTTGCTTTTTCCCGATAAATCTCATAAAGATTAGAACTCTCCATACCTCTTCTCACAAGCGCTAAATCTTGATCTTCAAAAAAATAGAATAAATTCCAGATGTTAAAGAAAATTCTACTGCATCGCCGTTCACTGTTACTATTACAGCATAGCATAGGGTAAAATCTGATACAGCAACGTAAATGGCCGTCAAAAATCGTTTTACGTAGTTTTACGTAGATACGTAAAGCGTGTTGAACAAACGATATAAAAACAAAACAAATTTAATCAAAAGTCCTACAATACATATTAGAAGAAACAAGCTAACACTTAACATAATGTGAAGTACCATTGCAGATCTCATGGTAAAACCGGATTTAATACGGCAAATTTAAATAAGGAGACGAAATTTTGCACATCGCTCTGCATTGATGTCCAATTGTCGCTCCGATTGACCACTTGATATTTTCAGTGTGACATAGGGCGGTGGTCATTGATCCACTGATATGAAGAGATTGGGCCGAGGTATGGAATAATGCAAATTTAGAATTTTTGAATTATTTTTGAAAAGAGGAAATTTTTAATTTTGAATATTTAAGTGTGTTGCTTGTAGTAAATGTTATGCGGTAATTATTTCAATTCATTTAAAAGTATTTTGTTGTGTAATGCAAAAATTTTTAAATCATTCGATTCATTAGTTCGATATTTTTGAACATATTTTTTAGTTCGATTCCTGAGAGCCTAAAGGTTAGTGAGGAACTTACTTAGCATATTTTTGATACTTAGGAGAAATTATCCGTAATTATTCATTCGTACTATAGGGTCAACTGCAAATTTCTTTAGATTTTTTTTTTTTTTGTTTGGAACTCAGTCTTTTGTTATTGCACGGATAATCTTACAATTGTTAGCTCTAAGTTTCAAATCATAGATAGCCATCATTTTAATCAATCAATTGTGATGTAAATTTCCTTTTGCTTCATATTTTTTTCTCTTCATAAATTATGCCAAATTACGGAGAATAAGTTATCCAACAAAATAATTTCGTTTCGTATTTCATACTTGACTTATGAATATTGTCAGCTAATTCGATGAAGCATCTCGGATACATATATTTGAGATATTGGCTTAAGTCTCGTACTACCAATTTTCCGCATTTAATGACGAATATTTGATTCCTTTTTTTACATGTATTTCATTTGACATGTTTAATTCTGTTTTTTATACATATGTTTATTTTTTTAACTTTAAAAGTAATTTTATCCATTTATTTAATCATTTTGCTGTTGTCAATATGGCTAGTAGTTTTCTGATTATTCGTTATTTACTATCAGAAATTTAAGCGAGAGTTTGTATTAAATAGACCCATACTAAGTGTGTAGAACTCATATAAACAACCCTATTTTGAGGAAGCAGCAAGTATAGCGCCAGTCATAGTTCGATAAGTTAATAATTGGACAATTATATATATATATATATATATTATAATTATAGATATTTTCTATTATAAAAAAACTATAAATAATTATAGATATAATGAATGGTAAAGCAATTCTAGATAATTGTAAGATCTGAATAACTTAATAATACAGTTTAATTGCATCTGCAAAAGATCCGCTAAATGATATTTTCGAATTAAAAAAGTAATAAACATTTTTCAATACTTTCAATTTGTTTACACGAATTTAATGTCAATCACTGCTTACTTTTTCATTACAATTGCTGCTGCATCAATCATCTCTAGTTGTCTTCTTGATATATGATAGTAGTAGTAAGAGTAGCATTTAGTTACTTATTCGATTGATTTTGATTGCATAAATTTCTTACGGAAGATTGGTTTACTCAAAACGACAACATCACAAATAAACTATTCTCGTTTCCACTTGATTAGCCCATTTGAAGAGTAGAGTTTTGTTTTGTTATAAGCCCTTCTGAATAACATCTTTATCGTGTCCGTCTCTTTTTACTTTCTCTCACTCACCACCACCAACCACCATCTATCTCCTTTTCAATTTCTTTCTGCTTGAGAAAATCGAATTGTGAGTATACGAGATGAGGATAGATCAGATAAAAGAATTTAAAATGGAATAATTTTGGCATATTCTGCAACCAACTGTTTTCTTCTTTGTCAAAAACGGACAAAAAAAAAAGCAAAAAGCGAAGGAGCAGAAAAATAGAGATTGTAGTAGGAAGTGGAAGTTTTTTTTTTCTCTCACTCATTTTCTCATTTGCTCATTTCACGTTCATCTAAGAGTTTTGTATGAGTGAAGTTTAAGGTTATACAAAATAATGTTTGTACAAGGAGAGAGTAATCTAGAAATGACTTCTTCATCCTTTATTTAACTTTTTAATTTTCTTATCTAACCAAATAAATGGTGACCTATAACAAACTGTCTTATCCTATATATCATCAAACATCAAATTTATTAAATTGTTTGAATACAACGAACACACGTACGTGACGCCACGCAAACATATTAATGAAAACTATAGCATTATCCTTGCTCATTCAAATATCGCACATTAGTCGTTGTCTCTTGTGTGTTTATGTATGTGTACGTATGTTACATGTATGTTAGCGTGTCTATATATGTGTGTGTGTGTGTGTATGTGTATGTGTGATAGGCCTGTAGTAGGTATAGGCTGTAGAATTCTTCCATATCGCTATACTATTTCGTTCACATCTACTTGTCTCTTCTTCCCATTTCAAATGGATGAACACAACATTCTTTCATTTGGTCAAATCATTTTCAACTATCATTTCGACAATCACTAATGTCAGTCAAACATATAGTATATAATATAGGAAAATAGAAATAGAAATATGAAAGGAGTTTTCTGCCTGATCCGTATTGAAAATTTTTCATTGTTTATTTAAGCATTGCTAAATTTTTAATAATATTTTTACTCCTTTTTTCTCTTTTTCAGATTGATTACTACCAGTATCAGATTAGATTATCGGAACATACGAATAATTGAACGTAAAAAACAATATGGCCCAATCAGGTGGTGCATCCGGATCACCACCAGAACCTGTTCTCGAAGTTCCACCACCGCAGGAAATCAAGATTCTTGAAAGTGCGGAAGATATTCAGGTAAGCTTCATTTTAAATCCTGATAGTTGTAAAAGATCGAAAATAATCTTTAATATCACAACTTTTATCAAGTATATCCGTATGATATATTGGAATTATCAGGCCTTATTTCTGTATAGTGTTTGCTACCATTTTATTTTTTCTTAATCCTGAAAATGAAAGATGAGATTAGATGATAAAGAGGTGAAAATCATATGTGAAATAAATAGGAAAATGAGAGATTAAATGGGACAAGAAAGATAAGTGAATATAAGAAATAAAGCAATGTTTGTGAAATAATTTTTGGCTTTTCAGATGTGTAACCATTTTCTGTTGGAAATTTTTTTAGACATTTCACAAAAGAGTGAGTAATGTTTACCGCTTTTATTTCATGATTGTTTGCTTTTTGCAGAATCGACGAGCTGAAGTACTTGGACATTATGCACAGTTTAAGGAGTTTGCTCGTGCTAAACGCGATCGTCTGGAAGAAGCGCGTCAATTCCAATACTTCAAACGAGATGCGGACGAGCTGGAAATTTGGATACTCGAAAAACTGCAAACAGCATCGGAAGAATCATTTCGAGATCCAACCAATTTGCAAGTCCGTGTATTTCCCACTAAGTTTTTCGAGTATAATGCGAAGTGCAAGATTTTTGGAAGCCAATAAAATTAAAAATTCCTCGAAAGCGAGTGTCAGCTCTTGTGAAAAAATTTCATGAAAGAGAGTTTTTATACATTATCCAGGACATTTGCTTTTAGGCGAAGATCCAGAAACATGAGGCATTTGAAGCTGAAGTCCACGCACATTCAAATGCTATGGCGCAGCTCGATAAAACCGGCACTGATATGATACAACATCAACACTTTGCTTCGGATATTATTAAGGTGAATGAATCTTTCGTACACGAATGATCTTATCAATGCTTGCTTATTTTTCATTAAATTTAATGCATTATGAAATATAAGGGCTACTTCGCTTTTTATTTAATAGTTGAGAATTTTCAGGCAAGTGAGAAAACTAGCAGGTAGATGTTTTGCTGGCGAAGGTTTATGCCGGATTAAATCTAAGAATTATATAACAATTTCGAACTGATAAATAGTAGGAATTCCGTGTAAGATGTCAGAAAATTTACTTTAGCGTTAAAAAAAAATTTAGACAGTTCATAGTTCGAACTGAACTGTTTTTAAGAGCTTTTATTTATAATAGATGTGCAGTTTTTTTTCCTTCCTGAAGTTCGTGTGGTATAATCGAATTTATGGCATAAAATGATGTCTTTCATTTTCAGAGACGACTCAATGAACTGCATTCACTATGGGACCAATTGTTTTTCAAGCTGAAAGACAAAGGTATTAGGCTTCAGCAGGCCTTAAAACTCTTGCAATTTATGAGACAGTGCGATGAAGTACTTTACTGGATTCGTGATAAAAAGGCTTTCGTTACTGCCGAAGATTTTGGTCAGGATTTGGAACATGTTGAGGTTTGTTTTAGTTTTGGAAACTTTTGAATCAGCGCTCGTAAATAAGTTTTTATCGGACATTCGGGAAATTAGTTGTTCATATTCACCATCTTTCAGGTTTTGCAACGGAAATTTGAAGAATTTTTGAAAGAATTGGGCAATCATCACTATCGCATTACTGAAGTTAACCAGTCAGCTGACAAACTTATTGATGAAGGTCATACAGAGTATGAAGCGATCAATCGGAAAAAAGATGAAGTTAATGAAGCTTGGCATCGTCTTAATACTCTTGCCGCTACTCGGTATAATTTTATTTTAGCAGTTATTTCAGCAATTGTTTTCTTTTTTGAATCTCGTCATTGGGAAGTCTAGTTGGAAATTGCAGGCTTAGATTTCAGAAT
Organism: Mansonella ozzardi; assembly: GCA_029876185.1. Classification (NCBI taxonomy): domain Eukaryota; kingdom Metazoa; phylum Nematoda; class Chromadorea; order Rhabditida; family Onchocercidae; genus Mansonella; species Mansonella ozzardi. Next base: position 65,362 of record JARVGP010000005.1, on the reverse strand, counting down.
TTAAAAATTTTCCAAAATTCTGATTTTAAAGACGAGAGGGTTTGTTTGGAGCACATCAAGTACAACGTTTTAATCGTGACATTGATGAAACTTTGGCTTGGATTGGCGAAAAAGATGCTACGCTATCATCAGATGATTATGGACGAGATCTGAACAATGTACAAGCTTTACAACGTAAGCACGAGGGAACTGAGCGTGATTTAGCTGCGCTGGATGCTAAGGTTTGTCTGCCCTAATTATTTTTAGATACTGGAATAATTGGAGGCTCAGTTCTCACTCAGTTTTATGTTTGTTTTGTTTTTGTTTATGTTGATCGAAGTCTCTTCATGGTTCACGAAGCTGTTGCATTGAAAGAAGCCACATTGATTGCTACCATTCTTGCACTAAAATAAAAAGTTGAAATGCAGACATGATTTGGTGACAATTTAATGTAGCTGTAAATGTTATCCCTTTGAGACGGTTTTTAAAATGAATAATTAAATTGTACTGAATGGTGATTTCCAGATAACTTCGCTATCGACGGAAGCGGAACGGCTTGCACAGGTTCACCCGGATCGAGCAGATGCAATAATTGCAAAAATGAACGAAGCAAGAGAACAGTGGGAAGCCCTGAAGCGAAAGGCGCGAGATCGTAAAGATGGACTGGATCTTTCCTATAATCTTCATCGGTTTTTTATTTACGAAAAAGAATTTGTTAATGAAATAACAGAGAAAGTTGAATTCTAGAGCTGGAGCAAATTAGCTGTTTGTAGCGTTTGAAATTGATGTGGGAAAGCAAGGAAAATCAAGCCTTACAAAGAGTAATTTCGATAAATTTACTACTAAAATTTTACAAGCTTTAGGTTTCTGGCTGATTATCGAGACCTCTGCTCTTGGATTAATGATATGAAAGCAGTGATATTAGCTAATGAATTGGCCAAAGATGTTGCGGGAGCTGAATCTTTGCTTGAAAGCCATCAAGAACACAGGGTTATTTATTGGCAATTTGTACTTCCAGTGTAACGGTTTTTATTATGATATTTCTGAAGAAGCTCACTTCTTGATTGTTTATTTTCTGCTGCTTTAGGGTGAAATTGACGCTAGAGAAGATAGTTTTATGCAAACAGCAGAAGCTGGACAAAAACTTCTGGATGAGAAAATTGAACAGTCGAACGAAGTTCGGGATAAGTTGACGCATTTGGCGCAAGAAAAAGCAAGTCTTCTTTCATTATGGGAGGAGCGACGAATAATTTACGAGCAGTGCATGGATTTGCAACTGTTTTATCGTGATACGGAACAGGTAACTTTTTGGATGTAATAATTTATTTTGTAGGGGCATGGTAGTATTGCTTCGCATTTAAAGTCGCTTAATTAGACGATGCATTTATGCATTGGACTGTTATTTCAAGCGTAAGATTTTTTATACTTGAAATGAATAGAATAAAACTAAAGTAGTCCAGATCAACATTCGCAGTTGCTGTTCTATGTACGGGCAAGTATACAAACAATGTTGCAACATCTCTACTATTTATGAAGTGGAACTCGTTGCAGATTTTAATTTAATTAGGTTTAATGTCGCGGTCTTCTTAGCTGAAGTTACTGTGTCTGTTGTTCAGACCATTTCACAGCTGGTTCAATTATCAAGTAAATAAGTAATGAATAGATAAGGCTGAAACATTTCCAGGCTGAAACATGGATGACAAAACAGGAAGCATTTTTATCGAACGATGATTTGGGTGATAATTTGGATAGCGTTGAGTCGCTAATTAAAAAGCATGAAGATTTTGAGAAATCTCTAGCTGCACAGGAGGAAAAAATCAATGCTCTGGATGAATTCGCTACAAAGTTGATACAGGGACAACATTATGCTGCTGATGATGTGGGTCAGCGGCGAGCATCACTTCTGGATCGTAGAAGACAGCTTATGAAAAAGGTAGGTTCATAAATACGAAAAATTTAAAAAGTTTTTTACATTCATTTCTATATTTCCCTCTACCGCTAATAAAAATCTGACAGTAAGTCATTTGAATTAAGCTTGAAACGAAGTTTCGACATTTCATGAAAGTATAGTACATTTTACATAAAATTATATCAACTTTTTAAGGCTTCGGAACGGCGACACCAACTTGAGAATTCATACCGACTTCAACAGTTCGATCGTGATTGTGATGAAATGGTTGGTTGGATAAAGGAAAAACTGAAAACCGCTAAAGATGATTCATATCTCGATCCTACCAACATTAGGTTTGTTATTTATGGCTCTGTCTGAATGAATTCAGATAGCATATTAGTACTGTTCATCCGACCGGTGCATCTGACATCGTCTGAGTCTTGCCCTGACTGTTCATCTGTTTGTTGTTGATTGCAACTCAGTAGCTATTTATAAGAAGTGGACGCTAGCTTGGGATTTGCTTTCTCTATGATGATGGCTTTCGTGATTTAATTCCAGATGTATTTATATTTATGTGATTCGAGTGTATAGAACATATATGTCGCATTAACATGAGATTTATTGTATCGATCTTTTAATCAAAAAGAAGTACTTTTTTCATATTCTAGGGGGAAACTGCAGAAACACTTAAATTACGAACAAGAACTGAAGGCAAACAAGAATCGTCTGGATGATATTATTGTAGTAGGATCCTCACTGGTTAAGGAGAAGCATTACGCTGCATCTCATGTACAGCGGCGTTTGACTGAAGTGAATGGTATGTGGGATGAGTTAGTGGATGCCACCGCCAAGAAAGGTGCAAAACTGAAGGAAGCTGGAGACCAGCAACAGTTTAACAGGTCATAATATTTACGTATTTAATTAAATCCGTTCGGTGATTTGATTTCATGGTTCGGTTTTTTTTTATTTTTATGTCAGATGTGGTTGAAACGTCATGATTGTAAATTAAAAGCATTCAAGTGATTTGACGGATGAATGAACTATAATTTTATATTTGTTCCACTTTCTTAATTTTAATTAGAAATATATATTTTAGGAATGTTGAGGATATTGAACTATGGTTGAGCGAGCTGGAAGGGCAGCTTGCATCTGAAGACTACGGAAAAGATTTGATTTCTGTTCAAAATCTCCAAAAGAAGCTTGGCCTCTTGGAGAGCGATTATAATGCTCATCAGGATCGTATTGATATCGTTAAGAAGCAAGCACAAACCTTTCATGAGGGTGGACATTTTGATGCACCAATGATTTTGCGGAAAGAAGAAGCACTGCGTTTAAGGTTTGTTTATTTTATTATTATGGTATGATACTCATAATGTGTACCATCTGCCTCAGCTTTTTGGTCTTTTTGGCATTATTCCTTACCCACAGCTTGCATCATCTTCACTTAGGGAAATTGGGTTTTATGATGTTAATCACGCTACATTATAGCACTTTTGCTTTACTTAATATTCTGATCCATCTAGAATGAAAATGTTTATATTTTTTTAGCATATGGTAATTGACAAAATTAGTTCTCTATATTTGGATCACCGTAAGTAGTTTTTGTTTTTTAACGTTATCACAGTTCAGAACTATTATTGCAGATATGATGCATTACGTGACCCACTGAATGCACGAAAAGATAAATTGGCTGAATCACTTCGTGGTAATCAGCTGTTCAGAGATATTGATGATGAGTTAGCGTGGATTCGGGAAAAGGAACAAATCGCTGGCAGTTCAAATCGAGGTAAGAACAAGCAGTCCACTTTGAGCAATTATTTCTAATCTGCACATATTTTATATATACAAAAGTGTAGTTAATGGATGCAATGTACGATGCTATTACCTAATAAGGTTTTTAGGACGTGACCTAATCGGTGTTCAAAATTTGATCAAAAAGCAGCAAGCTCTGATTGCTGAGATTACAAACCATGAGCCACAAGTTGAAGCTGTAGGTGAAGCAGCAGAAGCAATGGTCGAACAAGGCCATTTCCTTGCCGGAGATATTCGTGAAAAGCTTGCACAATTACGTGATAGTTGGAGAAATTTGAAGACAAAAGCGGATAAGCGTCGTCAGGATCTGGATGATTCGTTACAGGTAAAACCGTGTACTGTTGTTTTTGTGATAATAATGTTCCTTTTCACGAAAATATTACTTACCCATGAAGTTTCAGTTTCTTATTTGGGTTTGAGTTATGATTATTGATTTTTAGCGATTGCTCTTACATTTTAATGCTAAATTTTTCAAGATATTATAGAACTTAGTTGAATTTTAAGCATATGGAAAGGTAAAGTTACATATAAAATTTCTTATTCATCTCTTTCTCTTGCAAAGTTAAATTTTTTGCTTCTTGAGGTGTTATCGATCGTCAGCATAATTTTTTTTCCAAAAAACAGTGCTAGCTTTTTTAAGGCTCACCAGTATCTGGCTGATGCCAATGAGGCAGAATCGTGGATGCGTGAGAAAGAACCAGTTGTTGGCAGTACTGATTACGGCAAAGATGAGGATAGTGCAGAGTCGTTGCTTACGAAACATCGTGCTTTGATGTCTGATTTGGAAGCTTTCAAAATGACAATTGATGTAAGAAGTAATTCCGAATTCAAAATGCATAAGAAGTAGTGATGAAATTTCTCAAAACCATGCATTTGCTGGGTATATTTGAGATACGAACTAAAGGATATTCATTCGTATCTTCATGGATCTAGGAATACTTCGATCAGAATTGCAATTGCAGGAATTACGTAAACAAGCCGTTCAGTGCAAATATCAAGAACACTCAAGTGGACAGCTTGGACGAGAATGTGTTATGGCTTTATATGATTATACGGAGAAATCCCCGAGAGAAGTGTCCATCAAGAAAGGCGATGTTATAACGCTACTGAATTCATCGAATAAGGTACTGTTTTGAGAATAATTATTCAAAAATTTCAAGCTAAAATGATCATTGCAGTTGCTTGGTTTTGTTGTTGTCAGTATACTAACTCTCATCAATGTATTCTCAGGATTGGTGGAAAGTAGAAGTAAATGATCGTCAGGGATTCGTCCCTGCTGCTTATGTAAAGAAAGTTGATGCAGGTGCTGTACGAAAAGCTTCATCTGATCAAGTAATGATTTGAGTATACTTATTTTTTATATAAGGATAGTTTACATTTCATGTTCTGAGAAAATAAGCTACCTACTGCTGCATATTTCTCTTTGATATTCTTATTAGCTAACGTAGAAGTGAATAATTATGTATAATTTGATGCTGGACTTATTCAGAGAAGAACTGCAGGAATTGTAGATTCTTTTTGGATGATTTCAGTTTAAATTAGTGAATTATGATCTTTTATCAGAAACCTAAACATGCTAATAGAAGAATCCTCATTTCTGGACTGTTATTTGGTGATCTTCTATACTTTGGTTAATGCCAAAATTAGATCACGTTGTCTTATTTCAATAGATTTCATTAGTGAGACATAAATTGCAGGGTCCATCATTAATCGGTGTTAAACAAAGTGAGATTGAAGATCAATATCACAAACTTGTTTTGCTTGGTGAAACGAGAAAGCGAAAACTTGAAGAAGCTTGTAAGGGCTATCAATTGCTTCGCGAAGCTAACGATTTAGCGGAATGGATACGTTCGAGGGTATGGCTACTTTATTAGAACAATTTTGAAATTCATTAGTTTGAAAGGACGTGACAATTTTGCTGTTGTTGTCTTTAACAATTGATATATTGCTTTAAGATCAAAAATAGTTGAATTCAAAGAATTCAGTTTATACTTAACGTGCGTATAAATTTTCATTTTCCAACTGATGTGAGTAAAAGTTTTCCGTGTATCGGTAGTAAGCGATAGGACATTCAGTTAAGGAGTCACTGAAAAAGATAGATTTTTACAGATGATCGAACTATGACCATTGATTATGCATATATCATTAAGTTGTAAATGAAAGGATTGATATTTTTTCAAGGAAGCAGTTGCTGCACAGCAAGAAATTGGTAGTGATCTGGAACAAGTGGAAATATTGCAAAAGAAATTTGATGATTTCAAGGGTGACCTTAAAGCAAATGAGATACGACTCCAAGAAATGAACCAAATTGCAACAGCACTAACATCTGTTGGACAAACTGAAACAGCTGTACGAATTCGGCAGCAAATTGAGGTATAAATAATTTTTCAATTAAGTGGATGAATACCGCCTGCCCAAAGCAAATGGAATAAAGCTGTCATTTTCAATCCAAAATTATGTAAATTACAAATATTTTATCGTTCTCTGTTGCGGTAAAATTGGTGTTACTGTTTGTTTTTTTACAAGTTGCATAGAAATTTTTTTTTTAACAGATTCATTCCAATCACATTTTCCTACCTTATCTCTTTTTTTCATAAATTTTGAAATCGATAAATTATATTTCTAATGAACTTTTAGGACTTGAACGCTCGTTGGCGCGCACTGGAAGAGCAAACGGAACAACGTGAACAGCAGCTTGGTTCAGCTCACGAAGTTCAACGATTCCACCGAGACGTTGATGAAACAAAAGATTGGATCACAGAGAAAGATGAAGCGCTTGATTCTGAAGATTTTGGTCGTGATTTACGGTCGGTTCAGGCATTACAAAGAAAGCATGAAGGTGTTGAACGTGACTTGGCAGCACTGGGCGACAAGGTATAGTCGATTTTTAATAATAATTTCGTGATAGGAATCTGTATCTTTGGCACTTTGCTTTCATCCATCATCAGCACGAATATTTTATAGAATGAATGTCATAAAAAATTATAGATAATAAGGAGAGATAACTCGATAGTTCTGGAGTTTTCAAATGTCACTGTTTCGGAATGAGAAAGAGAAGTGGGATTTACTATTATTTGCCATCTGTTGTAGATCAAAACGTTAGATGAAAAAGCGAATCGTTTGCGACAAACTCATCCGGAAGCAGCAGAACAAATTTATGATTTGCAACGAGAACTGAGTGAGCAGTGGAACCGTCTTGCTGCAAAAGCGAATGATCGTAAAGAGAAGCTTCTGGATAGTTATGATTACCAGCGTTTTCTATCCGATTTTCGTGATTTGGTGCAGTGGACCGAAGCGATGAACCAACTCGGTTACTGATTGCTTAGTTAAAAAACACTATCTAAAAAAGCTCAAGCATTTTTTGAATTGGTGGAAGTATTAGGAGAATTTAGCAATTTTAATTGATAAGTGGGATTCTTTGAGAGTGATGCAATACTTGCTTTTATTATAGCAGCAAACAATTTTATGGCTCTAAATAGTTTTTCTTTCGCTGAAGATTCAAAAAATTTGAATGTAACGGGAGGGATATTGGTTTATTTTCTTTCGCTTTTATTTATACCGCGAGTAAACATCTCAGTCTTTGGAAAAATATCGGGTTTTAAAATAAAAGGGATGAAATCAAGTATTTTTAGTATGAGAAATTCAAGTTTTGGATTTCCCAATTAAATAAAGTGTCATTTTCAGTATCAAGTGATGAACTTGCAAATGACGTTACTGGAGCAGAAGCACTGCTTGAACGTCATCAAGAATACAGGACGGAAATTGACTCACGGGCTGCGACATTTGAAGTATTCGAGCAGTTTGGCAATCAGCTGTTGAATAGCCATCACTATGCATCAGAAAATATTAAACAGCGTCTTCAGGACGTAGCGAATGCTCGACATAAGCTTGAGGAGTGAGCCTAGGAATCATTTTATTAGAAATATTAAATTAATGGTTCATAAAATTGATTGTTATTAAGCGCAGAATCATATTAAAACATGTGATCAGTTTCGCTGCAGATTAAATTTATTATCTTTAATTTTTTTCAGTTCTTGGGTCCATCGTCGACATATTCTGGATCAGTGCTTAGAATTACAGCTATTTTATCGCGATTGCGAACAAGCTGACACTTGGATGAGCGCTCGGGAAGCATTTTTAAGTCAAGAAGATGCCGGTGATAATGTCGAAAGCTTAATCAAAAAACATGAGGACTTCGATAAGGTTCAGAGTTCCTTATTGTTATTCAATAGATAAGCGTGGTACGGATAATATGCTCTTATGTCAAGTATTGCATCGTCTTTAGCATTGTCTCATAAAGGATAAGAGGTATAGCATTTTGTTTTTGGTACGCTCATATTTTCAGGCCATAGCTTCGCAACAAGAAAAATTATTAGCGCTTCAAACATTTGCAAATCAGCTGATTAATTCGGATCATTATGACAAAAGTGCTGTGATCGAGAAGCGCGATCAAATTTTGCATCGATGGGACCGTTTGAAAGCCGCTTTGATTGAGAAACGCAGCAAATTGGGCGAATCACAAACGTTGCAGCAATTTTCTCGTGATGCTGATGAAATTGAGAATTGGATTGCAGAGAAATTCCAAGTTGCCCAAGAGGAAAGTTACCGTGATCCAACTCACATCCAGCAGAAACATCAGAAACAACAAGCATTCGAAGCAGAACTTGCCGCAAATGCTGATCGAATTGCAACACTGATTTCCGCTGGCCAAAATCTTATCGACAGTAGTAAATGTGGTGGCGGAGAGGTAAACAGTAACAAAAGCAAATTTTTCTTTTGGAATCTGTCTGATTTTAATAGTAAGCCTTTGGTATTTGCTAGTTTTTTAGGAAATTTAATGTTTATTTTAAATACTCAAAGTTTCCAGATTTTCTGGTGCACAACTTTCTGCCTGCTTTTCCTGCTTCATCTTGCTTTAGCTAAAAACAATGAAAACTTTCAGGATGCTGTATCACAACGACTGAAAGCTTTGAACGACCAGTGGGAATTGTTGGTAAAAACAACTTCCGAGAAAAGTTATCGCTTAAAAGAAGCTAACAAACAAAAAAGTTTTATGGCAGCCGTTAAAGATCTTGAATTTTGGCTTGGTGAAGTTGAAAGTTAGTTTCAGGACTATTTCATTAAATCTTGACAAAGAAGAACGTAATAGTTTCATCCATGAGATTACGACTCACTTCCGAATAACAGGGAGCATAATTGTTGCATCCGGATGACTCTACTGGGAGCATAATTGGAAGAATTTTACTAAATCTTCTTGTTAAAAAAGTTGCGGGAGAAGAAATGACAAGGCCGAATTTGCGTCCCGAAAAATGCTTTTTTTTTTGTAGGTTTGCTTGCGTCCGAAGATTATGGAAAAGATTTGACTAGTATTGAAAATCTCTTAAAGAAGCATCAACTCTTAGAGGCTGATATAGCATCACACGCTGATCGTGTTAATGAAATGAATATGCAAGCTGATAATCTTCTTGAAAGTGGACAGTTCGATCAACCCGAAATTAGCAGTCGTCGAAAAGTAACTTGTAGACGAAATTATGATTTTTTTTTTTGAACTTATCTCTGAGTAATGAAGCTGATCTTTGGAGACCCTGATTTCCAGTTGTTTGTACGATTTGTTGTCCAACGAATTCTTTGCTTTTTCAAATTTTTTTGTCAATCCACTGATTTTCATTTTTTGTTTCTGTTGATTCTTCCATTTTTTCTGTTGATTTTGCTGAGATATGATGAGTACTGAAGTGTAGATTTCATGCCTCGTAGACTTTTTATATTAATATTGCTTACGATTACTATCATGATTTCATTTTTATTTAATCTCTGTGACGATTTGCAGGCTGTAAATGATCGTCATGAAAATGTTCGCGAAATGGCAAACATTCGTCGCGATAAGTTAAATAAAGCTGTCACTGTTTATCAGTTTTTGCGTGATATGGATGATGAAGAGTCGTGGATTAAGTGAATTTTTCATAGTTGAATTTCATTTTAAGTCCAGTCTTTTAGCAGTTGCTAGGAGAAGCTTTTATTTTTGTTTGTCAAACATTTCAATACTTTATTTACTGGTTTTGATTTACTTAGTCTTATAGGGAGAAGAAATTGCTTGTTTCGAGCGACGATTATGGGCGAGACCTAACCGGTGTCCAGAATTTGCGCAAAAAGCATCGTCGCCTTGATAACGAATTGGTATCACATGAATCACAAGTAGATCTTGTTCGTGGAAAAGGCTTGGAATTGGTTAATCTTTCGGATACTGCCGCTCCAGAAATAAGGAAACGTATGGAAGCATTGGAGGAAAGCTGGAATGAAATACGAAATATTACTGGAAAAAGGTGAACTCATTAGTTTATTAGAGCTAGTTGGAAATCTGTTTAAAATATGTGAAGTGAATATTCCTCGTGCAAGTTGGAGATTAAATAGTATTTCATGTAGTTCGGCTTTTGGCTTAATCCATTTTAAAGACCGTGGACTTATCATTTCAGGCAGCAAAAACTTGGTGAGAGTGAAGACTTCCAAATATTTGTGGGTAAAGTGGAGGAGGAGGAAGCGTGGATGAATGAGAAACAACAAATTCTATCATCGGATAATTTTGGTGAAAATATGGCTGGTGTGCAAGGTTTGCTGAAAAAGCACGATGCTTTTGAAGCTGATCTTGCGCTGCACACCCAGCGTATTAATCAGTTGATCGCTGAAGGGCAAAAGGTATTATTTGTTTTCGATGCGAGTGAATCTTTGGAATTAATGAGATTACTAGCTACTATAATTAGTTAAAAATAATACACCTGTTTGTAGTCAAATGTTATGTTTTAAGTGGAATTACTGAAGTGAGTTTCTATATTATAAATCATATATGAATGCCTTACTAAGAAATGGTTGTGATGGACTCACCAGACTTTTTAATTAATTTCAGGAGAAAAAAGGAAGCAATTTATTTATCAAATTATGTTTGCAGCCTTAGGAATTCTCCAGATTACAGATCCTTGACTCGCTTTGTTGTTATTATTATCTTTCAGCTGATTGATAGTGGCAATCATCATAGTCCAAGCATTAAAGCTCGTTGTGATCAGTTAAACAAACGACTTGATGAAATTGCTGAATTAGCCGGACGTCGCCTACAGCGTCTTCAAGACAACAGCGCCTATCTGCAATTCATGTGGAAATGTGATGTCGTGGAGAGCTGGATCGGTAGAGATTTTCATTTTTCTTGCTCCTTTCTTGTACTGAATTGAATTAAAAGAAACTATAAATACATGCAGTTTTTGTCCTAAGTTCCTAAGTTCTATTTTTAGTGTACATTAAGTCAGTACAAAAAAAAAAATTTTTTTCCAGCGGAAAAAGAGCAGCAAGTACGATCGGATGATTTTGGGCGTGATTTGTCGTCAGTACAAATTCTTTTAACTAAACAAGAAGCATTCGATGCAGGTTTAAATGCTTTTGAGCATGAAGGTATCCAACGTATTACGGAGCTTAAAGATCAGCTGATAAATGCTCATCATGCCCAGGCATCGAATATCGAGAAGCGACATGGAAATGTTATCGGACGCTGGCAACAGCTTCTTGCAAATTCAGAAGCAAGACGCCAGAAACTACTGAGGATGCAAGATCAGTACAAGCAAATTGAAGAACTTTATCTTACTTTCGCGAAAAAGGTTAATAAAGAGAATCGTGAGGCCATACAGACTGCTGCCAGTGCTGTTGAAGCGATTTTCAAGCACAGTTGTTAGATTACTACTCACTAGTGTTATGCATGTAGTCATATATCTCTTTAATTCTTCAACTTTATTCGCTGTATTTAAAAAAAAACCATCGAAAAAAGAGTAAGAAAGATTTAGTCAAACGCAAGTCTTCATACATGAAAAGAATGTTGGTTCCAGGCTTCCGCATTTAACTCGTGGTTCGAAAACGCGGAAGAGGATTTGACGGATCCAGTACGCTGTAATTCACTGGAAGAAATTAGCGCTTTACGTGAAGCTCACGCTGAGTTCCATAAATCGTTATCAACAGCTGAGGAAGATTTCAGACAGTTGCAATTATTTGACAGACAAATTACATCATTTAATGTTGGACCAAATCCGTATACATGGTTCACAATGGATGCGCTGGAAGAAACATGGCGTAATTTACAAAAAATCATTGAGGTTAATGAGTCCTATTACGTTTGGACCGTTTAGAACTTGTGTCAGTTCACGATTTTCATATACGTTTGGGGGATTTGACGTTAAATATTACAGGAACGTGAAATGGAACTGCAAAAAGAGCATCGTCGGCAGGAAGATAACGATAAATTGCGCCGTGATTTTGCTCGCCAAGCTAATGCATTCCATCAGTGGCTTACCGAAACTCGTTCAGCAATGATGGAAACAAGTGGTACACTTGAAGAGCAACTCGAGTTGTTGAAGAAGAAAGTAAGTGTTTTCTATAAAGATTTTCACAAGCTTTTTGTTTTAAAGACATTAGGTGATAATTCTTCATTCGTCCAACCCTCAACTTTCAGATGCTTTATAGATGGAATCATTCAGTATACTTCTTAGTTCTATTTTTATACTTGAATTTGCTTTCCAGTCATTACTAACTCTAGCTTTAGAATGCAAGAATATGATATCGAAAAACAGAAGTCAACCCTTTTATCTGCATTCACACTTCTTCCACGCAAAACCATTTATGTTTGTTGCAGGCGGTAGATGTGAAAAATAACCGTATTCAGTTAAAGAAAATCGAAGATTTGGGCGCCCTTTTAGAGGAATACCTCATCTTGGATAATCGCTACACCGAACATAGGTCCGTGTTTCTTAATCCATTTTTCGTTTCTCAGATTCGTGCTTAACAGAAACTTATTGTTATTTTTACTGTTTTCCAAATGAAATATATGAACTATAGCACCGTTGGGTTAGCTCAAGCTTGGGATCAACTTGATCAACTTGCAATGAGAATGCAACACAATCTTGAGCAGCAGATTCAAGCACGCAACCAATCCGGTGTAACTGAAGAAGCTCTTCGAGAATTCTCCATGATGTTCAAACATTTCGATAAGGTAATTTTATCTGCCGCGAAAGGAGTCTAAGTCATTGAGATTTTTATGCTTGAAATACCTGCCATTTCATATTTCATACGCAGTTTTTCCAAGCTTATTATTTTGAAGTAAAATTGTTCAGGAAAAATGCGGACGTCTTGATCATCAACAGTTCAAGAGTTGTTTGCGGGCACTTGGTTACGACTTGCCAATGGTTGATGAAGGACAGCCAGAACCGGAATTCCAGCGAATTTTGGACATTGTTGATCCGAACCGGGATGGATATGTTACTCTACAAGAGTACATGGCATTCATGATCTCAAAGGAAACCGAGAATATTCAGTCAAGTGAAGAAATTGAAAGTGCATTTAGAGCTCTATCGAAAGAATTCCGGCCGTATGTTATGGCTGAAGAACTGTACGCGGTAAGTTCAATTTTTCTTAAGAAGTGATGAAATTATTTTTAACTAGATCTCTTTTTCTGATAATTAGTAAGCAATACATCATTGTAGAAAATATTTGTTCAGAAATGATTTTTTTCTCGGAATTTAAGTAGTTTAGTAGTTCCACTTCCCTCTCCAAATTCAATTTCGATGCTTGCATTAGAGTATGATAAATTTATTTCCAAAAGCTTCGGGTAAGCTCAGTAATACCGATCCGCATGTTTGTATGCTGGTAGGTGAGTTAAAGTTTGAGGATGGCATAAGTCTCTTTGAAATTGCTTGCACAATAGCCGCCGGGTACAGTTTTGGTTATATATATATGATATTAAGAGAGCAATACGAAAACGAAGATTTATTTCCTATATGCAGATTATGCTTTGTAGTATACAGCTCTCCTGTATAAAAATACCTTTCGATAAAACTGTTGAAAATTTTTGCAGAATCTCACGCCCGAACAAGCGGAGTATTGCATTAAACGTATGAAGCCATACACAGACACCATTTCGGGTCGATCGGTACCGGGTGCTTTAGACTATGAACAATTCGTGCATACTCTATTCCAGAGTTAATTATATTTCCTGTTTCAAACTTTTATTTAAATAATGTCTTGGATTGCATAAGTTAACTCCAAGAATCAATTATCTCCATTGCTACCGACGAAAGACCTCTATGAGAACTGTTTATTCGCACATTCGCATTTTTTAATCATAAGCTCATTTTCTGTTCACACTTATTGTATGATGCCATTCGGTATTCAGTTATTCAGAAGTGTTTAATATTGTATTTTTGGTGATGTATGAAACTTGAAAAGTATTAAAAATTGCATAATTAGAAAGGATGATGAAAATACCCATAGGGAATTTTTTTTTTTTTTGAAAACGCTTTAAGAGTAACAAAACCTCTGGAGTGATTTAAAAATGAAATGCTTCGGATTAGCCAAATTGCGAGAGAGAACTTCATTGTCTAGGCCGTTTTTTATCAAAGTTACGATGAAAGTGCGAATTTAAGGGAATGTATTGAGCTCATGAGATTAGTAAGGGGATGTATTGAATCCATGAGATCAGTTGAGCATGCTTCGATTTTAAGTGGGGAAATATGAGATGAGCTTAATTAAAGCTATTCGTCAACTAGACAAGATTTTGGAATTTCCATTATGAATAAAACAAAACTTATTGAAGGCAAAGATTCTCAAAGATGAGCACCCAAAGTACCGCAATTAAATAAGCGTAAAAGGGAAAGTAGTAAATGATTTAGGCTTTATGAAGATAACAATTGTTAACCGATATAGCCAAGTTAGAAGACGTCGCTAGCTCATGGAAGTAATTTATTTTGACTGTAAAGTTACATTGATCAGCGATCTCAGAGAGAGAAATGATAAAGGCAAATGACAGTAATGGAACTGGTGTTTAAAAGTTTAAAGTAGCAAAACTAATCCCGAAAAAAGTTTAAAAGCGTTAAGTGGAAAAAATGATACAATATTAATTCAACTTGAGAATCACAATGGTTCGCGCATTTCGCAGAATGATAGTACTAATTCCAATATTAGGGAAAAGATTTAAGTGGATTGAAAAACCAGATGAAATGAGAAAAATTGGAAATAATTGATAAATAAGGCATTTGAAATGGACCCAAAGAATATGAAACGAAAGTTAAGGTTATGATGAAGAGATAGCAAATAGGAAGTGAAGGAGAAAAGCATGAAATCCTCTGAATCATAAACACTTTTAATTCGAAGCTGAGAATCATTTAATTTGATATTGGCCTTATTTTATAAGAAATCATCTCTGGCTTCTTTTGGCATGACATTCGTTTGCACGGCAGCAAAAAGACGTTCCGGTTCCATTAACAATATTCGCTGCAATCTCTGTAGAGCCAAAGCACTACCAGTACAAGTAACTAGCAATTGTTTATGTTTCGTCTCACGAATCATTATTTCACATACACCTGACCATTTCTGTAACAAATATATTAATCTACGAATTCAAATCTTATTTTTGCCGTTTAAATGCAAGGATGTGATGATCACTGTTTGATTTTTTGCTTTTCATTATTTATCAATATGTTTAAACTGCACAGCAAAGATTTGTTTTACGGTACCTATAACGATGCATTATCCTTCAGAACATCTTCAATAAATAAACTGAAAATCGAAATCGTCGGATACGCAATATGTCGGATACATAGGAAGATTTCAAATAGGAAATTGACGTTCAATCAGTAAGTCAGGTTTTTTCAATTATGCATGATCGAAATAAACATGCTTCTTTATTAAAAAAGTACCTTAAGTGTAGTGCTGATTCGTTGCAAATTGAAGTCTTTATGACAACAAAATTCACCGGATACAATTATTGGAGTATCTGATTCACCAAAATCCCAATCGTATCTCGCAACATTATCATTATTATTATCGTCAATATTAGTATCATCGTTTTTTGTAATTCGAAGCGCATTAAATTTAGCTGTTAGACCGATATGATGAAGCGCGCGAAATGCCACCTAGTTCAAGAAAAATAAAATTTGAAATATAGCTGAAACCAGTTCCAAACTTTTGAAATATCAAAAATTTCCAATCATCTTAAAACTTCAAACGTTCTACAACAAAGTAATTACTTTAGGCATATTTCATATTTCCAGTCATTCATTACAGCATTACTCCAGTACTTGTTGCAATCAATAGAGAAAACATACAGAAAATTTTTGTAGCTCAGCTGTCACGTTCCGGACAATTCCCCTACATAAGATAAACTTTTCATAGATTTCAAACAAAAATTCATTGATTAAACTTGCTTCTTAGAAAAAATTAAAAACTTACAGCACGAAGAGCAGACCATTGTGCTGGCCTTGTGAAAACTGAAACACCTTTCTTTCCTTTCATCATGCCACCCAGTCGAAAACTTACAAATTTCGCACAACCAAATTGTCTGCTTGTCAAATAACGCAAAAATGACAATAATATTTCGCCAGTGCTATGTGCCAAGTCAACAGTTGCTGGATTATCTTCTAAATCGTCCAGCTATAATAAATGAGATTCAATTTTTGAAGCAATACGATCTGAGCGTTTCTGCATATCATTATAGAATGAGATCTTATGCATTAGTTTTATTTCTATTAAAAAATATCTGAAGACACTGGTTAAAACACTGGGAAAAACCTAAAAAACCTAAGAACTCTGCAAAGAAATGATTAAATGTTTTGAAGTTAGAACGAAAATGTTTTTTTTTTTCTAAATCTTTTTTGCTTTTTAAATTCAAATTTTCAAAGTTATAATTCCAAATTAAAAAGTCCGTTA
The DNA here is from genome assembly GCA_029876185.1 of Mansonella ozzardi. Classification (NCBI taxonomy): domain Eukaryota; kingdom Metazoa; phylum Nematoda; class Chromadorea; order Rhabditida; family Onchocercidae; genus Mansonella; species Mansonella ozzardi. Next base: position 48,951 of record JARVGP010000005.1, on the reverse strand, counting down.
AAAAGACAATTACGATTATTTCTCGTTTCAAATATTTTTACCTTTTCAAAAAAAATAGGATTCCTGCTTATCAGTTCATCAGATGTTCGTTTACCATGTAATATTCCAACAGCAAATTGTAAAAACAGAATAATGGCATGTATTCTTCGCAATGCAGAACGTTCATATATTCCTTCTATTCTCAACCAGTTATCAATGACGAAACACAGCATTTCAACATTTAACCCGTACCTGTAATTTTCTATCTAAAAAAGAAAAACTTGGAAAGATCATGGTGTATGTAGTACCTCATCACATACCGTGCTGCCTGATCATATTTTGGTTTTCTTCGCGCCTTTCGCATTAGTCAGACTAATTAGTATAAAAAAACAAAAAAAACCTCTGAGAATATCGTATAAATGCTTCAAGTTGCATCGGCTCTAATGACATCTCATTAACAAATTGTTTTAGTGCATCATGATGATAAGAGCAAAAAGTTTCGATTGCTCGGGTAAGATGGATCGCTAAAGGATTTACTAACGGTGGTGATGATTTTAACGTTAGTGCCTGAAATTTGATATTTTCAAAAATTTACTTAATTCACATCAACAACAAATAATTTATAGCTCAAAAGTACTTTTAATTAGTAAACTTAAATTTGTAAATTCGATATCAAATAAGTACCGTTTCATTTAGTTGAAATAATATATGACTACTTACGATTTGACGTTTGACGATCAGCAAAACATCCCAAACAATCCATGGGAAAGATCGAAATTCAGAAGATGATTTGAAAGCACGTGCATATGTTACCGTATACCATGCTTTAGCCTTCATGATTAGCGCCGTATTCCAGCGCATCCTACGCTTCCCGAATGGATCCACCGTTATGAAATCGAACTCTTCTCCGAATTCCTATAAAAACATCAGAAACTTTGGTTTTCAAACTATGCATTTTCTTGATGCCATAAGAATTTCTGGACCGCGACATTCTATTTGAACAAGAATTGTCATCAAAAAAACAAACCTTAAAAAATTCACGTCTAAAATATGCAAAAATGCCCCTGTAACGTAATTCGACAATTTTATCCGTATGATAAAATGAATAATCATCTTTCTCCATTTCAATAATCCTTTTGATTGCCAAGCTATGTCCCGATATTACAGAAGCTTCATCAGAAATTCCATATTCATCGAGTAATTGCTGAAAAATCCATTACAAAAAAAAAAAAAAACCAAAAAAAAAAAGTGGGTTCTTGATTCTGTTCATTCAATTCACCAGCAAAACAGGTGAATTCAATTCACTGGTTGCTGCGGATGAATCATTGCTTGATTCTACAACAAGGCTCTTAAAATTTGCGCTTATGACACGGTCAGTAACTAGATTCAATGGTGTTACAGTATCCAAAATGATAAAAACGAAGCGTAAATAAAACATACATACCTGTATTCTCGAGTAGTATTCATTCCGCAGACGTAAACTCTTTCGAATCAGTTTTGGTTGCTCGCGAAACAAGCTCTCGTCGTAAAGTTGTGGATCACAATAATCGGTAAATTTTGCCACTGAAACCATTTCCAAGATATCAACAACTTTTCGTGCTTTTCTGAAACACTGACTTTTATCATCAAATCCAGAAGTTCCTGCTCAGTTCATTCAGAATCTATCATAAATATTTGTTTTTCGATTTCTCAAATTATCAATAGATTTCATTCCCCACTGCCTAAAATAAACATCCATTTTATCGAACATAAAATACGCTACAAAAAGTCATAATTTACCTGTACAATTCACCCAGCAATCGCTTGCTTCTGTACGATGGCTTTATTATATTTTGCATATAATCCGGTATAACCTGACACTGCTCATGTGATATCAGTGGTTTGGCTTGCACACCTGTTTTCGGAAAATCTACAGCAATTGAACATTTCTGCGCAACGTCATCACATATTTCGCTGAAAGAAATCTTCATTTTAAAGAAAATGTTTTTTTTTTTTTTTTTTTTTAATATATATGTTAAATTTTGCAGAATTCATCAAAAAATAATACTGAACGACTGATCGCAAACAATCAAATGCTTAGGAAGTAAGAAGAGTAACTTACTGGAATAGGCCAAGTCGATCGCACATGATGAGATGAGCATTGGACATCCGACCAATCGAATCCTGACTAAGATATTCCAGAAAAAAATCTATCATATTTTCCGTCTACAAATATATATTCTTTGTAATAATATCACGCTGAATTCTCATAAATTTTGAGTAAATTCGGTGGATTGAATTTAGAAAAGAAAATTAATTTAACTAACTTTCAAATTCTAATCACTAGGAACCTTCAGTCATTTCTTCATCCAATGGCACAACTACATGCAAGATGCGCAGTCTTAATATCCCAATTAATTTTTCAAAAGTAAATTTTCAGAGTTCTATCCTTTGTCTAATTATTCGTTAAGCAAGCATGGATTTAATTTAAATTTATTCAAGTTTGGATACCAGAAAAAGAGGGACATACAGTGGGTGGTGTATCGTATTCAATTGGTATCGGTTTTGGAAAAAACACTGCCTGTTCGTTATTTTCAAAAAATAATTCTCTATCGAATATTACGATATATTCATCGCCGTCCAAATCACTTCCTGAAAAAGCAATACTAACTGGATTGTAAAATATTTCAAATACAAACGCAAGCAAAAAATGAAGGTGAAAAATAAAAAAAGGACAGCAATAAGGTAACAAAGGTAAAAGAGAAAAAAACATGTTTATGAGAGTAGAGGAAATTTAAGAAGACTGAAGACATGCAGATTAACAAAAGCTGAAAATCTGACAAATTTTAAATTTGACCAGCCATTTCATCAGGATGTGGGCGAGGGCCATAACGTGGAAATACAATGACATCATAAAGATGCGACAGAGCATCCTGATAAACTGCTTCGAAAATGCGAACATCACCCGCCACATGGCATGGATTCTTTGTTACCATTACCGGTCCTGAAAAAACAAAATTCCTTAAAAAATCTAGTTTCTTTCAAAATTTTCCAATTTCTAAAATTTTTTTGAATCGTAACTTTGACGAGCAACATAAAATATATATCTTGATGATATATATTTAGCCATTGTATTCACACAACACAGCTTCTCATCCTTTCCACAGTGTTAAAGAATGAAAATAATCACATGAAAAACATGAAATCAAAGAAACATTCCTATCCTTTCTTCACATTTTACGCAAAGAATGAAATATACTTCGAAAATATAAAATCCCAAAAATGAAAAAATATTGTTTTTGTGAGACTTAAACTTCCAATTATCTTACCGGTATGAACGATTTTTTTTCCGGAGACGTACCGTATTGACGACGAATACTGTATAAAAACTTGACCATATTGGAGTAATCCAGTATCATCAATGACTCCATACATTGTACGACCCATTGCATCAGGTAAAAAAATTTTGGATTTGCTTAGATGCAATTCTAAAGATAATTCAGCAGCAACACTTGAATAATTCAGTTATTACACATTTCTATATCATTGAAATACATTAAAAGTGAAACTGCTAAATTTTGACGGCAATTTGCAAATATTTTTTGTTTTTTCTCCGTTTTTTTTTAAAAAAATTTGGATAAATCCTTCCAATTAAAAGATGAAAATTTTTCAAAAGATTTTGTTCGAAAAAGGAATTTGAATCAAGATCATCAATCTAAATTTTAAATAAATTAAAACAAAGTGTAAACTAACTTGTATTGTATCTGTGCACGGCAATCAGTAATGAACGAAAAAATGGTTCGTTGGTAAATGTAATACCACTATTGTGCAGCTGACGAAAGTCGATCGGAAGTGACAAACGTGAACTGAGCTCTTCAGTAGCATCATTTTCGTCGAACATCATAGCTGAAAATTATATTTACATAAGATTCACTGATTGATGTTCGGAACTTTCAGGAACTTGACCATTCTCACGTGTTAACAAGACATTGCAACATCTTTTACTTAAATAAGAAAGATCCATCAAGTCTATGTTTGACTGCCGAAATATATCTAAAAAAATTATGAAGTGCTCTCGCATACAACATTATTTCGTTATCACCGTCCATATAACACGATAAGTCCAGATCCAACGATTGAAAATATGAAAAGTATCTAACCGGCTAGTTTATTAAGCTCCAGCTCTAAAAGCGAATGTATCCGATTGCAAATTTTTTTATGCAAATGTAGACTTTGCTTCTCAGAAATCTATAAATTGGAGCTATTTTAGTTGTGTTACAGGAATTTTTCATTTTATATTAAATATCTAGCTCAAAAAATTTATTATTGAGATTAATGATTCATGAATATAAATAATTATGCATTTTAACCTCAAAGTAGTATGATTTTGCAAAAAAAGAACAATTACTTGATCTAAAATCATGATCAATGGACGATTCAAGCAAACTGGTGAAGGCATTGAATATTTCACCACTTCTACTTCAGCTGCATTTTCTTCATTTTCTTCAAATTTCTTTTGACTTTTCCGGAAGACAATATTTGTTTGACCCAATTCATCCAACAATGGATCAATGCACAGCACACCTTTGAAACCTTTAAATCGCACCTGAAATTTAAAAGCTGCTTGAAAAAGCCTGTGTACAGCTGCAAAAATTGGATTCCAATCTGATCTTTCATACAAGGGAACATTTAATAACAGGGAGCAACACTGAACATAATATGCAAGCCGATTACTTACTTGATAACAGGATGGTGTTGGACGTAACCCGAGTACTTGAGCAATTCGATCAGCGTATTGCTTAGAAATTCTCCCTACACCATCGGAGAAATTGAAAATTTCACCAGTTTCTGGATGTACCATTCCACCCAAGATATCATCTTCCACTTTCCAGTCATTCCTTTCCAGCATTATTGTTGGCTTAAAAAATTATGGCTCTGATGAGCAAAGATACAAATGGTGACGAATTGACAGAAAGAAAAATGAACCCAAAAATAGAAAACTAAACACGAAGACTTAAAAAAATGAAATTATTTATGAAATCCATGAAATTAATGAAATGTTTGTGAAATTAATGAAATGTAAAATGTGATATTAATATATATATATATATATATAATCATAACGATTAATGTAAAAATCGAAAATGTCAAAAAAATAATATATCACGAGATAAGTAGGACATACAAAACGGACAGTAAGCTTTATAAATTCAAATCTTTGAGGACAAAACTCGATAAACCGAATAATACCTCACTTATTTCATATTACTATCGTTATACGAAGATAAAATATAATGGACTGAATTTTATTTCGAACTGAAAAAATTAATTAAATTCTTTCTCTGAAAGGATAATCCTGAAACACATAGAGTAAGAACAGTAAGTGAAAAACTATGAATAATAGATGATGAGAACTGTAACAGAAGTAAAAATTAAAAGAATAAAGGCAAATGAGAAGTAAGTAAATAAATGAAGAAATGAGAAAGGAGAATAATTAGGAGCAAAAGTTGAAATATAAGTATAAAAAAATGAAAGATGAATACTTTGAATGATATTACGCTTGATATAGTTGGGCGAGAATATTTACCTGCGCTTGCGTAAAGCATTGTCCCATACGAGACATTAGTTTGGGAACATTTTTTGAAGCCGTAAAATCACCCATCCAACGTCTAATACTCTCAACGTCACAAACTATTTGACCGTGTGCTTCGTCATTAATAATGGCATCCGAATACATGTAGCAACCACTATCACGCATCTTAACACATTTAATGTTTTTGAAAATCCCTAGTAAAACAATTTCCGGAGCATTCAGACGAAATTGAAAGATTTGAAAACATTTCTCCCTAATTTTCTATTTTATTCAAATTTAGCAAAAACTTGTTACGATGTCAGCAGTCATTTAGAGTAGTTCGTCATTCATCATTCGGAAAATAAGAACAATGAAGGAGACAAATTTTTATTGTCTTCATTTCAACTCGATATCACTAGCTGAAGATTAATGAACTGAAATTTATTTTAAATTGATAAACACTCCCTTTCTAAACGACGCTTTCATCATATACCTGTGAATTAGACCATGCCAAGAATTGGTAATGTCGCGATGCTATGTACAGACCAGTTCCAAGTGTTCTGTATACCAAATCCGGAATTATTAAAGACTGATCTGAAATCTGTTAACACTAAATTACTTAACAACTTTAATGAAATAAGATATACTTTGTATTTTGGTTCTCAACAAAAATAACACTAAACAAATCCGTAATCATAAAACCTTTAAACAGAAACTTCAGTTTGAAAAAAAAAGTACAGTCCAGAATACTTAACAGATTATTTGCAGTAGCTTAACCATACACAGTAAAACGATTATTCATATACTTTCCAGACATTGACAGCCATATAAAATGGAATATTATTTTTATGATGAACAAATCATTTTTCATAATCTACTAAATACTTTATTCACTTTTTTTAAAAGCTGATGTACACTGTTGCTATTGTTGTTAACAAAAAACATTTAAAAAAATTAAGCCTTGTAAAGGGCCGCCTCGTGAAAATTCTTTTGGTACAAGTCGTTGGCCATTATCATCCCGAAATACACAACGTAATGCGTATTCTTCTCCAAAATGACGTATTATACGATTCGTCATCATTACCTCTGGTGGTAAAAGTAAAAGTCGCAGTGGAGTTGCCATAACCTGCCACGAAAATTGAAAAATAATTAGACTTTGATAGAATTCATTAGTAAATTCACTAGAGAAATCAAGACCAGCTTTAATTTTTTCAATTTAAAGATAATTACTTTTCGAATTAATACACAATTACGAGGTAGATCCAATAGTGATTGAGCCTTATCACCAGTCGATATCCTTCGCAAAGCAGTTAATTTTAGAAAATAATTTTGTTCGAAGAAGTTAAGTAATGAGATGCGTCGTTTCTCATCTATTGCCGCCAAAGCGGAATCTAATGTTTGCTCACAAGCCGACAAGCATTCCTCAAAAAGTATATATATATATATATATATATATATATATATATAATTTAAATTTGCTGTTCCGTTTCAAAATCCCATCACCTTCGAAGTACTGTTTGTACATTTGCCCTCACATAATTCGCATAGATTTTATTATCTGCAATAGTAAATTCTTTTTTATATAATATAATAAAGTCCCTTCTTTTGCATATAAAAAACTTTTGTATATAAAAAAAAATATAAAAAAAAACTCTTTTTCAATGGATATAGAATTATACTTTTCGGTGCCTTGGACGATACACGAACAAGCGATATATCCATGAAAAATCATAAAAATTAAATCAAACTGAACAGAAATATTTTGAATTGTAAATGTAGTTTGAAGTATTATTTGTACATTCCGTAGAAAAATAAAGGATTCAGCTAAATACAACAACCAACTTTGTAATTATAATATACGAAGCAAACCGACTAATTACAATTTTTTGTTAAAATTGAACCAGGTTAATTAAAAAGGCTTTTTATACCTGAGCAGCATAATTAATACGTTCGAAAAACAGATTATTATAGGAGGATTGCGAAACGTCAAAAAGTTGATCTTTCACAACACTTCCTCTACTTAGTAGTGCTTGCATTGAATAATTTAATCTAAAATCGTCAATTAATCATTATCACATGAAAATGAAGATATTGAAAAGTAATCGTGGAAATTGCAATGGTTTTGTTTATGGATGGTTTAATCGATCACATCTGCAGTTTTCCATTATTTATTCCTGTCTCAATAAATAATGCAAACACTTTAAGATTGAAAAAAAGTTGCTCCTTAACGCGACAACATAAATCGAATACCTAAATGACGGCAATTCCAAAATGCGAACATTCGGACTTTCTCGTCGAGGAATTTTCATGACTGCTGCAAAAAATATTCTGCATTTGGCTCGACGTTTCCATCGTGCGATGATTTCAAAAAGTTGATGTGTTGGAACCTTTAAAAAAAGGAAAAAAAAACAGATAATACAGTTTTTGACTTCCTGATGCTTCAAATACCAAAAAAACTGAAGTTTTAGAGGAAATGCAAAACATTTTATCTGCTGACAAAGAATGTAAAGCTTTTTTTACAATAAAAAAATTGTGGGTTGTGTCTAATCAAGAAACATTCGTCGTTGGATGGAAAAAAGATGTGTCATATTTTCTCGTTAACAAAAATATCAAACAGACAGTAAGTAGTATAAGGTAAGTGACGGTATAGTACTTTCTCTTCCGATGAGACGCTTTTTATTACTTCTTCAAACACTTATTACCACCTGCTTTAAACTTAATGGGCGTCTTTGCCAATCGATTGCCTCATCCGAAAACATTCTTTCCGGCTTTACTGTTTCTTTAGGCACCGCAAAGCTAAACCATAGTGATCCAGCCAAGGTCTCCTGCACGAGAACGTTCGTAAAATCGTTTATTATGTCAAATTTTGACTCGAAATTAAATCAACAAAAAAGAACTCTAGATTGCAATACTGTTAGACTTTCGTGAAACAACTTGTCATTTAAAAATACCTGAGAACAACCGGCGAAATGTTTGTTTCCTGGAAAACTTCCAACACGTATCCAATCCTGACACAGCTCAATATTCAAGATCCTCTTTCCATTTTTTATAATACGAGGTACTGCTTCCCACAGCTGCATTTTGAATTATCAAAAATATGATTTGAGTATACGAATTTCAAAATTTATCAAATACTGTCAAACTCTAATTACAACTATTCCAAATTCATAGCATATCGCTGTTTAGATCAGTAATGTTTTAGTAAGCACTACCTATTTTCTTCAAGCTGTTCTTTATATGTATTTCCAAAAAATTCAAGACAATTTCAAGACTTCAAGAAATAAAAATTGCATTGACCTGCGGCGGATGTCGCAAACAAATATAAACATAGTTATCTCTTTCATCTGGATCCGAATCACAGTCAACAACAACCGTATAGAATGAACTATATGAGAAAACAAATTTATAGCCTGCATATAATAACCCATCATTAGCCTGGGTAACATTTTCGATAGCAAAATAAATGGTTAGCAATCGTCGATCATGCTCAAAATGTCCCCATGATAATAGTATATGGTTACCTAAAAATTTAATTTATTGCTTATAATTTACAATCTTTAGAGCAAAATATTGTAAAAATTGCTTAACCAGAGCTTAGAGACAACCAAAAACCTCTTAGCTATAATATAAAGCATGGAAGAGATAGAAATAATTTAATTCACATAAAGCTGGAAACCAGAATCTTCCGAATTTTTCAAAACAATGAAAAAAATTTTTGCCAAGTTTCATTCTTATATTGCTTTTCAGAAAGTCCATTAAGTTCTGCACACATATAACTTTCAAACAAGCAGAAATTTAACCAAATTTAGAAATTAACTCGCTTATCACCAATTTCGGTGAACCACCAAACAGTTAGTATAAATGAAGCAAAAAAATTTGCCTCTTTGCTAATTTATTGAATTATCTGTTTATTAAACAATGTAAAACAAACAACAATTAAAAATAATATGGAATTCAGTCAACACTAATAAATGCTTCAAAAACATAACTTTAACGTATGTCTAAAGTTACTACCATATTGGAAAAACAAATACTCACCTGCAGCATTGTTTATTTTTGTTTCACGTATGGAATTTATGATTAATTTATTGCTGCATGCATTATACTTTGTCACATATTCTCCACGGATAAAAAATAAGCCCATATTTGGCATATTACCCAGTGCCAACCAAATTATGTCCACATTGGCATGGTCTGGTCTATAAATGATGTTTTGTTTGGATTCTGATTCGACTAATTTTCAAATAAAAATTTCGAAAGGAACGATTTGCATGAATTTCTCTGTGTGTCTAAAATATGCAAAATTTTTAAATAAATTTCGAGATAAAAAATAAAAGCGATTTTTTATTTAAAAAAAAAAAGTAAATTTTGAATAAAAAATGAAAATTTTTCATTTCTCATAAATTCAGCAAATAAAAAAATAGTAAGGAAAGTCATAAGAGCTCGAAATTGTCCTTTTTTTTATCCTTCCGTTACGGTTTTCAATTTTTCTTGCTGTGTTCAATACTGTTGATCTTTCTTCTCTGTTTCTATTAAGGAATGAGTAGAAGCGGTTGACAAAACAGAGACCCAAGTTCCAAAAAGTCAAAAACAAATTGAACGTTGTCACTGATTCTGCTCCTATCACCTGTTCCATTTCGAGGAAATGGTTGACTTTACAGAGATACTGTAAGAATGGGTAGACTCCAAAACAGTTTGTAAAAACCAACTTTACGTCGGTTAAAATGCGATCGATATTCTGAATTTCCATATAAGGTTGCATTTCAAGACCATATCTGAAAAATTATATCTGCGTTTCAAGATTATCTCAGTATTTGAAATTTGTGTGAAAAGTTTATAAAGAGAAAAACACAGAAACGTCTTAAAAGTAGAAGTTTGGCAAATTTACCCAGATTCTACTGTGAATGATTTCGTGAAATCGATTAACGTCTCTTGATTTGATCTTCCATTACACGAGAGTTCAACTTCAACATGAACTTCGAGTGATTTTTCCTCATAAGCTGCTTGTAAACATGGTATTAATTCATCAAAAGATCGAATTGAACAGTTACACTATAAAATTAAAAACCAAAGTCCCAAACAATTTCATTCAAAAGATTTTTTTTTTTTATAGTTAAAATTTTTATCCTTAAGGATTTTTCAGATTAAAATAATGAAATTCAAGAGTTCCATACAAGTCAAATCCTTATAATTTTTCCGACTTCGGAAAGATATGTCTATATCTCTTGAAATATAATATCAGTTTATTTCCTCCGCTATCATGCAGACATGTAATAAGAACTATTTACATATAAAGTAAATTAACTCGATCTTGCTGGTTAACATACGTTCTGCAAAATATTTCGGAATATATATTCGATTTGTTTCTTCGGAACGCCTTCTGCTGAGACTATAAGCTTCAATCTTACAACAAATCTGCAATTTTCAAACTCCTTCGAAGTAATGAATATCGGAAAGACCGGAAATAAGAAACTAACAGTATCACTAAGACTATTACATTTTGTTAGATCTGTCTGAAAAGATGGGACAAATATACGGCTGATATTGGCCTCCTAAAAATAGCATGTGATACGAATGGCTAAACTATTCCAATTAATTAATCCACTTATTCACAACACTAATTAAGCTAATCGCTAAAATTCGTATTCCACATCTAAATTACTGTAAATCGATAATCTAAGCATCGGACTGTTTCAATTCACTTTAAGGAAAAACTGTGTTAACATGTTGAACGATCTTTAGAATTTCAGGATATTCGAATTTAAGTTTCGAATAAACATAAACTAAAGAAAGATCACTTTCGCTTCACTGCCAATGAGTGACTCGCGTTTGAGCGTCTTCCATTTATCTCTCTGTTCCGGACCTGTTTCGAAGATGATGCTGATGATATTACTGTAAACTGATTTTGTGTTGCTGTCAGTTTGTAATCTCCAATTATGGATTGTTTCGAGGATGAAGAATTTGATGTAGGGTATTTATTGTTCAATAATTCCATTGCCATTTCAACTGCATCATTAACATTTCCATTTGCTTCTTTTAACAAAAGTTGAACTTGTTCGATAGATAAGCACGGAAAAACATCCTATGAATAGCAGCTAATAATATTATTTACTCTATATTGTACTGTATTAAATACTTGTTCAGTGAAATATTTAACAAAAAAAATTAAAAAAAAGAATGACTTTTTGACAAATACAATCTTACTTCCTTTCTTCTATCTTTTCATTCTTAAGACATTGCCGGCAGATACAAAATAGTTATAAAATGCAATTTTATATTGCACAAATAAATTAATGAAAAATGGATAAATTGAATTTCTTTTGATTAAAACAATATTCTGATAGAATATTCTCATTAAGGAGATAAAATTTTGCAAAGTACAGTGGAACAATTGAGCTAAGTGATCTTTAATAAAATCAAAGACTATGATGTCTTTCAAATTTTTGTCTTACGATTATATTTGATAATACTAATAAATAATTGTAATTAATCTGTTAGGACGATATGCTAAAGAAGATCGTAAATGTCGCAATCAGTTATCACATTTTTCAACACACAACAATCGTGCCGTCACTCATTTTAAGTTGGAACTTACACATATCTGCGCAATCTTCCATTGTATGGAAAACATTCCCAATTCAAAATTTGCAACTCCGCACACAACTACAATCCAAATGATCACGACCGGTCCATTTTACTCGATGCAAACTTAAATATGCTAATTTTTAAAAGTATGCATTTCCTGCATTATTCAAATCTAGATTCAACTATTATTTTTCAAATTTATCGGTTATTGAAAATTATTTCAGATTTGTAAATCGTATGACTTCGTTTGCATTAGGATTTGAAACTTTGCATCATTTTTTGACGAAATAAGGAAATAAAAATCATAGCATCTACAAACAGCCAGCTTATGATTTAGAAATTTTTTTGTAAGCAATACTCCTTCTACTTTTCTGATTATACTACGCAGAAATTATTCAAACAGTTACTTCCTGATGGATAAAAAGAAATCGATAAGAGACTTCATAAAGCTGAAAAATTATTTAGTACAATCTAGCAACAAAGCAACCCCATATAAGCTGAAGTTTTATAGATCCGGAATTTAATCAGGTGAAAAACGCGACATCAGTAAGTTTGAATGAATGAATGTGGTCCACGATTTCCTTCTTATTCTTTTTTTTTTTAACAATTACAGTTACGGTGCAAAATTTCTCAAACAGATCCTATACTTGCAATCATAAATTGGTTCATGAGGATGCAGAAAGAACTGAAATATTAAGACAGAGAAGTCAAACGACTAATAAATTCATATTCTGAGTTGAAATTTAGGATTGACAAATGGACAAAATAATTACTCACACAGCTTTTACACGTAGCCTTTTTCCTCATAAACTTGGATTTCAAAAAAAAAATTGAAAAAAAAAGACTGCATCTGTGGATTATGAAGCAAGGAAAAATTTCCTGAAACCAAGTAAGAAATGATCTGTATTTTTGTGCTTTATATAGAGAAATTCGAGCGCAAGATATATATAATTTCTCAATTAAACATATTAAGCAGAACTTCTGACAGAAAATAAATGCATAAAAACACTACCGAAAAAACCATTTGCACAGCAATTAACAATTTCAACAGGTATATTAAAACACATCAGCAACTCTAGAGATTTTTTCAACGGCTAAACTGCAAAAACAACTTCCTTTCTGCCTCATTTATTTCATCTTTCGGAATAAGTTTTTTGAAACATTACAGTTGTAATAGAAAGTATGGACTCACCTAGTGTTATATAACTTTTTTGAAGCGAATTAAAATTAACTAGCCAAGGGCAGTTAATTCGAATTACTTAGCGAAAGTTCAACAAAACAGTAATTCACAAAACGATTGACAAATGCAATCACAATGTGTTTTAAGTATGCAAAGATATGCAAAAGACAATGTAAACCTGGGAAATTTTTAATATGTCCTCAGAGCAGATTACTTTTAGAAGAAATACAAAAATAGTTTGGAACAACAAAAAATACACAAAATATGAACTTTCTAAAACATAACCTAAAATGACAATTATGTGAGTGACTCTACTTTTGCAAAGTTTCACAAAATCTTATCGAAACACTTAAAAATGAAGAATGTATCAAATGAAAAACTAATAATGAAAATTTGGATAAACAAATGTATTGATGCTTTAGCAGCAATTATTTGCACTTCGGAAAATTCAAAAATAAATCCAAATTTCAAGCAATGAAAATAGTTATGAGTTATGCTATTTTATTTTAAAACTCTTTCTCATGCGCTGACATTAATAACTCCACACCATCATTTTTCAATAAAATATTACAATGATTTCGGGTTCCCGAAGAATTTTCCCCGCTTTCGATGTATGATAATGCACAAAAGTAACTTATTATCAACTCTGGACGATTCTTTGATACCAACCAGCAACATCCACTTTCGCAGTTTCATAATGTATTACCCATTCGTGCTGCTGAAATAAAACTCTGCAAAATTTTGTGCATTTTTTCTAATTCAAAAATCTGCAATATAACAATCCAAAACAAGTTAACAACTGATCTTATCAGAAAGATGAGATTTCAATTTGCTTCCACTTGAGCAATGAGTGTAACGACAACAACTCTCCAATGTCATGAAAAGATGTAGCATACTGTTTATTCTAACAAATCTGCCTACGCTACATACCTGCCTGAATTTACTTAATTTTAATAATTCTGCCATTCTTAAAAACTAAAATTTGATGGAAAAATATTTTTCTAATTTTTATCTAAAATCAATGTGAAAAATTGATACCAGATAAATAAATAAATAAAAGGTGTGGAAATTTTGAGGAAACATACCAAAAGTTCCTTGTACTTTGGTCGAAAGTGATAATTCTTTGTAAGACAAAGACGAAGAAAATCACAGAATATAGGAGAAAACCCTTCTTCGGGCTGCAGAACCGGTGCTGGATCAGTAACAATTCTCGAAAGTACTTCAAATTCACTATTACAACCACGATAAGGATATTCACCTTTGGCTAATTCGACCAATGAAATTCCGATACTCCAAACATCTGCCCGAACATCATATTCGTCTTGCGCTTCTAAGCGTTCGGGCTATGATTATAAATAAATATAAGACTGAAAGAAAACGAGATTCGCAACAATAACTACAACCGATGAACTAAAAGATAAACGGTTTAGCATCATAAACCTAGAATTTAACAGGAGAGTAGAAATGACCCTTAAATGAGTCTTAGTTTAATCAAATTTCATACCTTTATCATTATTCTAATAATTTTTTGAGCATACAAGTTTCCAATAACTTACCGACATATAAGCGGAACAACCAGCGGTACGTGTTCGAGCCATTGAATCAACCAAACGTCCGGCAATACCAAAATCACACAATTTAACTGTCCCATTCAAATCAAGCAAAATATTCGATGGCTTTACATCACGATGAATTATATTCTATAAACAAATTTAAAATTTTCAGCAGCGATTTTTTAAGAGACAGAAATAATCTATTTTTTTTTTGCTCAGCATCATTTGCTTTTTAGAAGAAATTCAGCTAGAATTTGTAATGAGCCTTCAACAAAAGCAGCTAAAACTCTTCCTTTTCAAAAGATTCATTCTCTAAAAATCATTATGCACCAGGACTACTTGACTTCATCAAACTCATTATAACAGGCTCCAGATAACCGCTTGTTTCATTACAAAGAAAGAAGCTCTCTTCTCACTTCTCATCCTACACTTCATTCGTTTTTGAATCAAGCATACAGAAAAATTGCAAATAAAAATAAGCCGAATACGATAACTACCTGAGAAACTTTTAAATAATTCAAAGCTTTTATAATTGAAACAGCCATTTTGCCAAGGATATCCTCCGGGAAACCTCCTTGTACACGTTTGGAAAGTTTATCCAGACATGTTGCCATTAATTCCATGCAAATTAGTACTTCAAACTAAAACATTCAAATTTTAAATTCACAAATATTTCAAACAAACATCTTGCTGTTTTAAATGCTGAAAACCAAAGACGCCACATTCTGTGAGATAATACCAAACGCCTCAAACTACTCTTCTATTCAACCATACATTCCACGCTGAAATGCATGATCTAACGAGAAAAAAAGATTCGTAGAAACGGACAAAATTCTAAAAAAGTTTTTTTCAGATATGATTATTACATAGTATGGAAACAACAAAGCTCACATCAGTAATAAAGCAGCCATAACATCGCACAATATGCGGACAATCATGTGAACGGAGTACCACTTCTAGATCCATAAGGACACGTTTGTTCTCTTCCGCTACCGATGTCATAACCATTTGCTTGAAAATTCAAGACGGACTTCAGATGTACAATAAGATAAAGTTATACGAAATATGAAATTGAGTAAGTTATAAAATTAACAGTTTTGTTTATCCAGACCAATTAAAAGAAATGTTGCACCAATTATGATTTTTTAAGAATTTTCAGAGAACCATTTTCGCGAAATTAAAAATCACCAAAGTAATGCAACCTTAACAGCCATAATTGTTCCAGTTTGTTCGAACCTCGCTTTGTACACAACACCGCAAGTACCGGAACCCAATTCTCCAATTCTTTTCAGACTTTCTTTTGTTGTTTCATATGCTGTTTTCATGATAGTTATCCGGCCCGAAAGCCTTTTAATTTCTGTTAAACGTTTAGTTAACTGAAATAACGATAAGTGAAAAATCAAAGCAAACGTCAGAAATGCTCAACAAAAGTAAATGCTTATGCAGAACCTTATCTGTTCAATTTAATTTTTTTGAGACATGTCAACTCACTGTGACATTTTAAACTAAAACATCGCTTTTGAAATCAAGATCCAAAAGCAATTCCCATTTTTTTTCTTTTTTTTTTCTGAACAAAAGTGGAAGATCAAATGACGTACCGCATCATCAGCAGTACTGACAGGTGAGGACTGCGTAATAGTTGTTGGTAGCTCTGGAAGATTTCGACAAGGTGCGCCATCAGCTATAAGAAACTTATTTAAACATTTAGGATACTGAAATCTGTCTACACAGTTCGTAAAGGATTTTCGCAAAATGTATTCGTTTGATAAATTGCATCACAGTTTAGTTATGGAATCGTGATAACCACGAAACTAAATTACTCCGATTATTTTTGCGGGAAAAATCTAAAAAATGGCCAGAGTACTTCATTTAAACATTATATACGCTTATAATATAAGCTATATAAGCTTACTCATAATTATCACTTTAATAACTTTTCTTTTTTAACATGAATATAAATTTAAAGCTATTGTCCGTGAAGAAAATTTGATTTGAATCAATCAAACAGTGAGAATATCCTTCCTTCCAATTTTGAATTTATTACGAATAGGATTCTTTTTTTTTTATTAAATAACATATTAATCAGTAACTCATATTTCTTCGCGGAAGCGGATTAGTTCGCGGTGGAAATGAACAGCTTGGATTCGGGAAAGGCCGTGAAACTTGTACCACTTGTGGTTCAACACTGGATGATCTACGCGAGGCAAAAACATGCCCCGTTAGCGGAGCAAATCTCACCTGCTTCCATCGCCGTATTCGACATTCAAATTCTGCAAATTAATATTGTGATTATGTATATATAACTAAACATAACATTAACTTTCGGGGAAGGAGGCGATCACTTTGCAATGGTACCATGGATGGAATAATAATCTTTGGTAGTAACTTTAACAGAAAGATTTTTGTCAAGGAAAGTAACAGACTAAAAATGACATTTGTGAAATCCATGCATCAGGAATCAAAGAAAAAAAGATAGGAATATCGAAATACTGAATTAGTAACGGAAAAAAAAAAAGGATGAAAATAAAGTATTCGAAAAGATTTGAAAAGTTTTTCCATTAAGAATGAGCAAAAAAGAGAGAGAAAGCAAAACATAACGGAGAAGAGATTTTGAATGGAAATCATAAAGATTTGAAAATGATACAATGCTTAAGCCGTGGAAGCTAATTGAAATAAGATGAAAAATAAAAAACAAAGTTAATAGAGGTTGGTGCTCAAAATGCGAAGTATTTGTTGCTGATTGAATTCCACCGCTTACAGTTGGTATTACGGTAGGCGGAACAAGTATGGATCAAGTTTGTTTGTTTATATGAACAGCTGTCGAAAGGAGCAAAGTTATCGCGAGCGGTTTACAGTATGTACATCTGTATTATCTGTCTCGATGCTAAGTTTCCCATAGTCATATTACAGTCCTTGAGGGATACTGTATTTAACCAAGCTTTAAAATGGATACATGCTATATCATTGAAATGGATACATACTGCTGTTCTATCATCAGAATGGATACATACTGTACCATCAAAATGGATGCATACTACATCGTTAAAATGGATACATATTGTATCCATTTTAATAATACAGAAGCTAATAGTCATATTTCTCAGCATGTCTGAAATTATTGTTCGGTAACGATGGCAAGAACAACTGCCTATTCCTGTAAACTAAACTTATAATAAAAGCATTTCGAGAAATAGCAATCGAGATAACCAAAGGAAACTAATAATTTTGCAAGTTCATAATTCTACAAAACTATCGACATTTATTTCTTGTTCACTTTTGTTTGATATTTACAACTTACCTTACCTTCCTGGTTTTTTTTTCAATCAAGTGAAAAAGTTCAGAAAAAAGGGAATACTACTTGCAATATCAAAATAAAATATTTCTGATTTCTTTTTTTTTTGAAATAATCCATTTGAAAGGAAAAGAGCTACCTAACCTCGTATCCGTTGATGTAACGACAGTGTTGGCTCCATGAAAGACGAGAATCAGATGATTGGTAATGAAGCTTTTCGATGAGTTTCTTTGCTTCTTCGTCTCCTTTTGGATAATTCGGTGATGAAAATTTAGGGAATTGAAGTGTTTTAGGTTTACACTTCGTAAATAGTAGTAATATGCCGCTATTTCTTTTTCCGTCTTTACGATAGTTTATTTTCGCCATTTATCGAAAAAAAATGAATGAGGATAGAAATGTGCGTGCGCTTTTTTCTCCAATTTGGTTGTATTCTTTGTTTTTATCTTTTCATTTGATGAGAAATAAAAAAAAAAAATGGAACGATTTTAAATGAGCAAACAACTGATAGAATAGTTCAACTAATGAGTAGAAAGAGGAAAATGAGTCGAAGGAACAGGATGAGGATGGAATACAAATCGAAGAATATTATTGTCGTCGTTGCCACTCTTCGGTCCATCTCGTGCCATCCGTTTCAGGATAGTAAATCAGCAATTGGACATGGATCTTGAGCTACTGCTTGGATACTGCTATTGTTGAAAGGGTTGCTTAATCGCTTATAAAATCTATAACAGCTATGGAAATATGGCCAATAGACCTCGACGAATGGAAAGAAGAGAAGGAAAAAACATTTTTCTTCCAATATCAGCTAATGCTTTTGCTGCACGCATCAGTATCGACCCACATATGGCCTTTGCATATGCACATGCACACATACATATACATACATACACACACACACACACCACACACATACACACACACCACACACACACACACACATACACATATATATGTATATAATATATTTTCCTTGGTCGTAAACAGCTAGGAGTAGTAAAGTAAGTAGTATGACTTTTGCTTTGGTCCATTGTTCCATGGTTATCTCATTTACTGCCATCATTTGCTAAGCCTTACATTCATGAAAAGAGAAAGGATGGAGTGAAGGATGTGCAGAAAAATTTAGTAATTAAAACTCTCAAATCTGCCAAAAAGCGAGCCTTTTTCTAAGTGCATGTTTTCCGAATTTTGAATTTTAGTAATTGATTTGCTATCCCTTTTGGAACATGAAAATTGGTAGGAAAGAAGGAAAAAGAGGCTTTATTTCGGTTAGTTATTGATGCATCAAGGATTGTTGCTACAGGAATTGTCCCATGAAATAGTATGAATCCGAAATCGATTTATGGTACATAAATTTAGATCATAAAGCGCTCCATCTAATTTCTTCACAGTTTAATTGAATAAAATTCAGGAAGAATTTTGTGATTTCAATGATTTTCTCTCGTTTCTTCTTTCCAAATCGAGCCATATCTATGGAAGGATTCACTCTAAGTTTATTTCAATCCTTAATTTTAATTTAACATGTATGTGTTCGTTCTTTCATATGGTTATAATGGGCGGAATATAAATTATGCTAGGCATATTAATTATGTCATAAGGAGAGTACTGTAACTATTTATGCAACTAAATTATTTATGTTAAATTAAGTTAATTGTAACGAATTTGCGTTGAAATTTCTAATAACCTGGCCTATCACTTAAAATTTTTTGATTAATTTGTTTGAATGAATTTTAATTTTTGTAGTCTTATTGAAAGCTGTAACTATTTGAACAAAATGAAACCAAACAACAATTATATATTTTTTAAATTATGTTTTTTGAATTATATTATTCAAATCAATTTTTGAATTATATTATTCGGATCAGTTAAGTTTTGTCTGTTTTAAATTATATCATTCGGATCAACACGAAACTTTTGCTTCACAATTTTAACTTTACTTAATTAATTTTTTCCATAGCAAATTTTGATCCGAATAATTAACAATCACTGCAAAAATTTTTGTTATAAAATTCGATGGATGCAAGCTCATTTCATCAAAGAATAACAAAAGAAATTTTGCTGAAAATAAAAATCAGGACATTTTTTCGACGTGTTCCGCTTGTCCAAACATTGGAAGAAAATTTTTCTTTAAACTTTATCAATGATGCTCATCAAAAATGATACAATGGAACCAATATAATTTCAACATTCCAAACATTTGCTTGCGCTTTTTATGCTTTTAATCATTCGGATGATAATTAGAAATAATTATAAAGATCGACAGAAGTAACTGTAACTATTAAACAACAAGATGAATGTATTAAATTATGACATTGATAAGAAAGACAAGAAAAAATAAATATTTTAAATGAGCACATAGTCAAAATAGTAACTTTTATTCTTCAAGTAGTTCTTACTGTTGTACAGATTGCAATCAATTAAAGTATCCCATTTGATAATCCATGTGCGATCACAAGCAGCATAGTATGGCCAACCTAATTCAGTGATTTCATTTAGGAACCTCCTAGAATTTGAAATTTAAATATTATCAAGTTTGAATTAAATCATGAAATATAGTCACTGAGAATAATAAAACTATGTAACTGAACATTTTATCATAAAGAAAATTGTAGATGACATAGGAATAGTGTAGAATAGAATATAGAAATGAACGCAAAAAGTATCAAATTAACAATTTTGTAATCTTTAAGATCTGAAAAATTTCTTCATTTTCAAGTTATTCATTGTTTTAGATATCAGATAAATTGTATCTGTTTAATATCAACTGATAATTTAAAGTTAAAAAGTAAAAGAACTTAAAACTGTTCGACAAATTTTGTGTTTACCAATCTGTTTTATTTCCAGGTACGCAAATATAACTTTGCGATGATGCATCTTTGTACTGCAATAATACATAATCGTAATAGAGTGTATGATGAGGATTCTGTCGATCAGTGTCATATTCCATCCTGACTTCTGTTGAGATAGCCTAGATAAAATGATTGTTTTTGTAACATTGCAAATCTATCTTGCAAAATTTACTACAAAATTAAATGATCTAACATTTCTGAAATCATCTGAATAAGTTACTAACTGAAGTGATACAATTAGTTTTACTCATAAACGAAATTTACCAGAATTTGTTTTCCGGCTAATATTATTCGTGTTTGCCAAGTGCCAGCTTCTTGTCTGTTAAGTCCAATCCCGAAACCGCCATCTTCCCAAATAGGTTTACATGTGTATGTTAATTCTGATGTACTCAAATGCTCTTTACGATTTGTTTCAATGCTTGTTTGAATAGTTTTCTGGGACGACGAAACTGCTACGCAAATCTGAAATAACGCTCTTTCAGTATCATTGAAAATAGATATCTGTGTAAGATATCTATATAGTAAGATTACATTATAATGCATTGTAAACATATACCCATCTGGCTAGGTGCAAACTTATTCGTAATCCCAATATATATTCTTTCAAGCAAAAAACAAACTACTCTATAAATATTCTTATTGATTTTTCAACAATCTAATATTTTATTTTGGTGAAAATTTGATAACATTAAAATAATAAGCTAAAAAACACACATGGCTAATTTCGAATACTATCTGATTGTTACCAAGCCCATGTACAGATGATAATAAGATAATATTTAGAGCAAATAATATTGTTGTTAAAAGTAACGATGTTAAAAACAGCATCCAGTGAAATCCTTGAGAAAAAAACCTGAAAAAATACTACTCATTTTAAATTTTTGAAACATTTGAAATACATTTTTATCGATGCCAATTTGATCAATAATTGCTTTGAATCAATTAACAATATTTAACTGTTACAGTACCTGACAAAGGAACGTGAGCATTTGTGGCGATGATAAAAACTTTTTGAGTTGCAGATATAATGAAAGCAGCATGGTGCACAACAAGTCAGTATTGAGAATACATAGATAATAAACGCTAGTAAGAATGTTGAAATAACCTTCAAAACAGGTGTCAAAGAGAACCGAAACTGAAATGAAAATTTAGTTTACTTAAAAAATTACAATTTCTAAATATAAAATCGTGTTCATTGCTTTTGTATGTTTCAGAAACATTTCAAATGAGTATAGCACCTTGAATGAAGCATTCTGATGTGATTGTTTATCGGATTTCCCTGGTACAGTCTGCTGTTCATAGTTATCATCCAGTAATTGCCCATAGATCTTGCGAACGCTGTATCTGACAGGCCATAGTTCATCGTAATCTTTCAAACGTCCTCCGTTTCTCAAAATAATGCAATTTAAATAATCTCAAATCAGTTTTTTGATATAAAAGATTGATCCAATATTTAATAATTAACTGATTAAATCTTAAATCATGTTGAGGACTGCGTAATTATTCCTTCACCACTCTTCCTTTGATTTTGTTTTTTACATTACTTTCGTCACATTAAAATCTTTCCTAATGCATTCATATTGAGAACTTATTTGACTATTTGTTCAGCAATGAAATTTGCTAAACAAATACTTTTGGCTCAAATTAAGTTTGAACTGTTCATAGATTGTTGGCTGCCGGATAACTGTATTAGCACTCTCTGTAGGCTTCAAAGGGAATATCATTCGGCGATATGCGAAATACAACATTACCAAGCGCCACAGAATACTTACAGTTGTCGACAATGACGATATTATCAAGGGCCATTGAAGAATCTGTACGGTTTTCATTTAAAATTCAAAAAATTTTAAAGAGAACTCCACTAAAACTTTGTATTTCACAGATCATTCTTGACTAATTCTATACAAATTTTCTCACATACAGGTAATTTTTATAATTTATTTTTCAAATGAACAACTTGTCAAATGATCAAATTAACTTGGCTAAAGCTTGCAGCTCCATAAAGCAACTCGAAAGATGCAACTATTTCGGTAGTTGAAGAATCTGAAGTATCTTAAGCTTAAGAATTTTTAGGGGCATCAGTAAGACCAAGTATTTCAATGGAAATAAACAGACTTGCGGACCAACACATCGACAAGATGTGACAAAGACAAAATTCATAATTGTTGAAGGCATGTCGTGAAGAACCATGAACAGAAATGCTATTCGGAAATTGTTAAAAGCCTGAAAAGTTTTCTGTGTTGGAGAATGTGTTGCAGGAAATTTTGCCTGAATGTCACAATTTCACTTCGTGACTTGTTTTAATAGCGACTGATCGATCTTCTATTTCTTGGCCTCAATTCTTAAGTCTTCGTACTACAACAACGACCAACAATTAACTGTTACATTTGCCTATTTAATTTCTTGCTACATATATACTTAATTATTCTTTTTAAATTAATGCGCTTAAAAAAATTCTTCATTTAAAAAGGATTCTAAACAACTTTATTTTAAAGATTTAAAAAAAGTAAAAACCTGAACCCATTGAACAAACGCTTCGTAAATGACGGCAAAGCCACTTCGATATGGCGCTATATCAAGACGGTGAGCAAATGCATTTTCAACGCATAATACCTAAAGAATAATGGGGTTCAGTAAGTTGTAGATTTTGAAGTTTAACTTCATCTAAAAAAAATTTAAGTGTACTTAAGCTAAATTTGATCGAATTCCGAATAATATCACTGCTGATATCGTTGCTAGCTTCAGCTTTAATTGATTTCGTTTGAAAAAGTAATATTAGCAAACGTTCTTTGTCAGATTTGCTGCCTTTTTTTTCATAAATTCTTCAGCAAAATTCTCATTAGAATTTTTCGTTTGAAAACTCTAATCTTTTTGCATGGCAATTTACTTATGCAATTATCACTAGGCTTTAACCATGAAGAATTTAACTCAGTTAGATCTAAACCGGAAAAGTCGATTGGATTTAGGGCCAATTGACAAGACGGAACATTATGTTCTGTTAGGCATTACATTTCAAGGCAGGATAAAATGAACTGGTCAGGAGATAACATTGTAAAGTTAGAATGAAGCTTGGCTAGAAATCAAGTGAGTGGACAAAGACCCGGATCACTCTCTCATAAATAGAATAACTAGCTATGATAGTCCAATGAGATGACCTCACAACCTGTTCGATAGCTATAATTACAGAAATGATACTGCAAGACTGGAAATCTTTTGTATTTGTTTTTTCGACTGCTTCAATGCATTAAATGATTCCTCAGATTAATGATTTTTTATTTAGTAAAATTTTAATCAGCAATGGATTATTGTTGTTGTTGGCAGCATTGTTGTTGGCAGCAACTTTTACTTTCTCCAATTTTACTGATAATATGCTTCATTATTTTCTGAATTTTCTTAACCACTTTTGTTATCCATTACTAGTAATAAATAACAGTAATTAAAAAAAAAAAAAAAAGAATTCGAAAATAATGAGGTTGAAAAGTTATTATTAAATGAACTTGACCAACCAACAAAAGCGATGTTAGCATAGAGCCAGAAACTGTTGTAGAAACAAGTGCCACAGCAAGCCAAGTCTTCAGTGGAAATGATGTAACATAGCCACGAAGAGTGAAATAGACGAAAAGCCAATCGCATAGATCAGTAATCGAATAGATGATAAAACTGATCGCATATAATGCATGCATCGTACGACCTAAAACGACCTTTTTCATTTTATTTAATATGTCAACAATATCAGTGCAACTTATTTTGTTTATCACATTGAACTATGCCTGATTATAATTGATTGCAGTGATTAATGCTAAGCTTTGCTTATCATTTTTACTTAGCTTTACTTTACGATATGACATTTTTGCTCACAACCAGCGATTCCTTGCATATTTTTTCCAAATTTTTTGGTACATTCTACCGCTGATTTTTAACGTTTTAGCGAAGTTTATTAATTGCATAACAGCAAATTCTTCAGACTAGCATGTAAATTTCTTTGCCTTACATTATTTCATGATTTATGATTTTTTCACTTTTGATGACCTTCCTTGTTAAAGATCTGTATATTCTAGAGCTTTCAATTTTTGATTATTTCCTCTCACTAGTTAATTCAACTTTACCTTTTGCATACTTTTCTATGAACTTACGAATTTGCTGAATCCAGGACTACCAAAGCAAATTGTCCCATCTAATGATAAAGGAAAAAAATAAAAGAAAAATTTTCTTGTTTGATCGGGAATATTTTAATGCAGATGATGATAATCCGATTCGTCTCAGAAAGCAAAAAAAAAACCCTTACGATTTCTTTTCTTAATCCTTTTCTCATTTTTCTTTGAATGATCATTTCAGATTTATAATTGTCCTTTTTTAAGAAAAAAACTTTTTGAAGATAAAGGAAAAAACATTTACAAAATGCAAAATTCAAATAAAACAAAAGATGAAGTAGCAAAAAGAGAGCGTTTGTGATAGCACAAAATTAATCATTGTAACAAGCAATAAATGAAATAAACAACAAACTTTTCATTCGACGCGACATCTTTCAAATTTTTTGAATAGATGATATTGAATGAATGGTTGATATTTTAACTGGAAAAAATTACCCAACGTTTTGCTCACAGCTATGAAATGATTCAAGTATTTTAGAACTTAACGCATTTAAATGGTACGTTGTTTTTCATTCGTCACTCAATGCTGGAACAACAATAAAAGAAAATGAAAAGGCGGAGAGATATGGAATAAAAATAATTTATGCTCCATGACAGATGGAAAACAAAACAATGAAAACTAAAAATTTATAATTAGCAATTTTAACTGATCATATATATTGGGTTAGATCTTCTTGAATGTTACAGATTTATATAAATTTCCTAAGTTGAAAAATTTTTTGCTAACTTTCATCAACAATCTGATAGTTTTGAAATCTAGATCCTACGAATTATTGAGATTATATGAACTAGTGATGAAAGAAACTTGTGTTAAAGTTTTGTTGCCGAAATGAAATCCACCAGATCTATTATTGGTATTGTTGGTAACAAGACAGTTTGAAATTTCCTCCAACCGTTGTTTGAAATTTTTTTTATAAGAAATTGTAATTGTTATAGCTATCCGTACTTTTTTTATCTTGTTTAAAAAATAATCAATAATTTGTGGTTGCAAGCAACTTACTTGTTTCTCCTGAAATACTTAGCTAACAAATTTCATTCTTAAAGATTCTCAATGAAAAAATTTGTCAAAAAATATAAAAATTTCATATTTAATTTTTTAATTTTTCAGCCTTCCTTACTTAGGCAGAAAATATCTTCGAAACCTTAAAAGGAAAAAGGGGGTATAGGTATTTATTAAATTTTAATTTTTATTCATTCATATTTTGTGTTATTGGCATAAAATTGGGGCTTAAAAAAGTAAACTTCATGATATCTGATGACAAAAAGAACGGTTGTGTTCCCGAAAAGAGCAGTTTATAACATTTTTCCAATCCAACTAAATTCATGAAAGCTCTGATTTGTAATTCATAAGAATCTATTTGCTGCCTGGACCTTTTTAAACATTTCGGTTTTGCGTAAATTTTTACCAGATCAAGAAATTTTACGAGTTCGGAAAGTGTTATAAGAGTGATATGAGTGATACTGTTTTAAGGCATCATGAAAAGAGATTTTCAAGTGAACCACGAAGTATCTTTAGATAGTTTCTGTTCACTGAAAAAACAAACAAATTCTATGTTTATATAAACTGACCATTTAGTAATGGAAGATTGGGAGTGTGAAGAGCAAAGCCTGGCGTATACAGAACGTTCAACAACATCAAAATGTTTCCGGAACTTGGACTTAACAGAGATGTTGGATTGACCGAATCCGATGATATTACATCTGGCATAAACATCTCGCCGATTAAACTGCAATTATTATACACATGACTAGCAACAATTAATAATTAATTGACATAAAATTATAAACTTTTTTGGCACTTTCTGAATACTGTACTTCAACAATCATGTAAATTCAACTGGAAAGAGTCCAATAATTAATGCTAACGATAACTGATTTAAAACATTTAAATATAATTTGTGTCTTTGCTATTAAATCACAATAAAATGATTGAAATCTTAACAAACATAGGGTACTGTATGTGATAAATTCAAAGGAAAAAAATTAATAGTAATTGTCATGAAGACAATCTATAAGTAAGTTAAGATTGTTTCACAACAACAATCGATGATTAAATAAATGAACGAAAAAACATAGTGATCAGTTACTAGCAAAAAGTAAATCTGATGAATAAACAGTCCAATTCTGGTCCAATTCTGAACTGAATCACTATATACATGTTATTTATGCAAATGTTGGAAGTAAGTGATGTGATATGAAAGATAATGTAGAAATTAGTTGGGCAATTAATGAAGCATTTATGTGCTTTGTGGGTCGCATACTCCATAATCGATTTTTTGGAACCATCAATTTGTTACTCCTTCTCCTTCCGCCGTCTCTCCCCGGATTCCTATGGAATAATGCTTCTTTCCAGTACTTCGTACTTCTACAATTTAATTTAACAATAATTCAATAATAAAAACTTTGATTTATTATCAGTTCAATAAAGAACCATTTGTTTCATAGCAAACACCAATTAGATATCAAATCCTGATACATATTTGATTCGTCCAGAATTTGATATCTAATTGGATAGGAAGATGAGTAGCTTCTTAACTTAGTAATAATAATTAATAACTTAATAATATATAATGCTTTAAGATAGATGATTATCATAAAAATAATCATTCCAAGTTGACGGTAAATTTCTATAAATTAATTTGCTCATCTTAAAGCAGTCTAGCTAACGAAGTATTTCTTGCTGAATTATGAGAAATTACTGTTAACTCGAAATAAATTTTATCGATATGACAGAAATTGCATACTGTGATATTTTATAGATGAAAATTTAAAACAAAATAATACACAACCAATAAATTTGAATTTTTATGAAACAACAAAATCAATATATCATGTTATTCTTTTTATCTTTACATTTTGTCATATTGCACATGCATATGCAATTTTACAATTTATTTAATTCAAATAAATGGCACAATTTAAAAACACCATTGTGCTTTTTCATCACGTCACATATCGGCAGATTAAAGAATAAATTTTGTATTTCCCAGAGGGAAACTGAAATTGTGAGAATGCTAAAGTTGAAAAAAAATCAACAAATTTCCATTCATTTATATTTTTTAAAAAAAGAGTTATACATAATGTAAATTTCAACGATAGTTGTGATCCATTTCTCCTCTTCATTAAGTGTAAAACTTAGCAGTTTCGTTGTTCTTGGAATTGTTTTATGCTAATTTTGTAAATCATATGATTACATAAATTCAGTTTCTCAAGATGAAAAGTTTGCAATGGAAAGACTTAGACTGACGGCTAACCAGCAAAGCGAAAATATTGTTGTTGAGAAACAAATTGACGAGCAAGAAAATAGCATACATTAAATCTTTAAACGATGTACTTGAAAATGAAGCATAATTTTCAACCAGAATGACCTTCAAAGCAACAAAAAATTGTATTTATGGTGTTCATTCTATCTGCGTCATTCATATATACACATGTGTGTGTGTGTGTATATGTGTATGCGCATAATGTAGATGTGTGCGCGTGTATGTGTGTGTATGTGTATATCAGAAGCTAACAACTTGATATTGGTCAGGCTTTCTGCTTTTCTTAAGTTAGAAATTCATAAATCGTTGTTAATTCTCTTGGGGAGAAGATAGCTTTTCATATAACTTCTTATAACTGCATCATTACCACAGTTTGCTTACACGAAATATTTTGAGTTCGAATTGAAATTCACACTCGACTTGAAATTATAGGCTTCATTTCGAATGACACAGATTTTAAACCAACTTTTAATTTTAAATTTAAAAGACGATATTCATTTGCAGTATGCTATTTTTGCAAAGAAAAAACAATGGAGTATATCTGTATGGGTGATTGTTGAGATTTTCTGTGCCGTGCGGTAATTACCTCTGGATGTTGCTATATTTTTTAATGAAGGTAAAACGAAATGCTAGAAATTTCTTCAAAAATTTTTTTCAAATCTTAATTTTTCATTGCAACGCATGAGGATGAAAATCATCTTTTCAATATTTTATATTAGAATGAAAATATTGCAATCTTGTATCGTAAATATTTCGGACAATTTGCTGAAAATGCAAACTGAAAATTTTCGATTCTATGAGTCTTTTATTTGATTCGCTTTAAGTTTCTTTTGTACAAAGTAACGCGAAATTTGATAATCCCATCTTTTTCTAACACTTTTGCAGTTTTAGTCTTTTAACAAGTTTCTGAAAACTTTTCAAATTTTTTTGATAGCTAAGTTTTAGATTACGTTTACATAGGTAGAGACAATTTAATGCAATCCAAGTATAGAGTTCTAATTCATTCCAATTATCAAGGCTTTTTTACATTAATCTTTTTCAGAAAATCGAGATTTACTAATTAATGTTTGGTATTATTATCGCAAATTTATTGTAGATTCCAAACTTAATGCCTAAGATTTTGGAAGCATCAAAATTTCCGGTTTAGTCTTTCAATAGTAAATTAAACAGTAGAATAAGTGAATTAAATTTTTAAATCTTTCAGAAGTTGATTTTTCACGAAATTAAAGAATTAAACAAATTGCTATTAGGTGGCATATTTAATTTATGACAATTAACATACCATCCATCACTACTTTTATAGCTAACAATTTCAACTGGATCGAATGAGAGTGATAACTTTAACAGAAGTAATTAAAACACACAAATATATTCAATAATTAATTAGAAAAATAAACAAAAACATACCTATATGTCCAAAATTTTTGAATTAAAATTTTTTCGAACATATCATTTTTCCACTTACTTCTTGACTTTCTGTTCGTGATGACAGTAGTAGTGAGAATAGAACATGACTAAAATTGCCAATAGCCAAAAAAAGATTTCGTATGTCGTCTGATTTTGACATTAAATGGGCGGATGATGGGCAATGATTAGTTATGATGTTTCCGGAACTTCTTATTTTTCTTTTTTATTTTAAAACGAGTCGGAATTCCATTGAACGAATCTTTTTTCCATATCTTTATTGTTTTAATCGAAACGAACTTTCAAAATGAGAGCCAAAGTTTTATTGAATTTGGAATGACAAGAAATTATTAAAAATTTGTATTTTATTAATTTCATTTAACAAAAAAAAAGCAAGCATTGCACTAGTCCATATGATTAATGTCATGAATTTATGAACAGATGGCGACCTGGATTTCTTTTATCTTGTTAAATTCAGTTTCGGAGCGATATTACGTCCTAAGAAAAAAGAATTATAGTAGGAGAAATGTGATGGAGCGCCTTGAGCATGTCAGTATATTTTGAAGACTATAAAATAATTGAAACAGAAGTGATGTAAATTCAAAAACAATCGATCCAATATCCAGTTTTCTTGATATATGACAAAAATAAGATACATTATTTACACTTTATATGTTCAACCTAAATCAACTGGTAAGAATTAATTAAAAAAAGAAAGTTTTCCATAATTATTGTGTTGATTTTTTCAGAAACAATATCGCATAAGATTCTAGCCTTCAAATTAACTAAGTATATCACAGGTTTCGTGATCTGTTATTCAAGATGTTATTTTTAAATTTGAAACTTAAATGATTTGATAAAATATTGGAAAATATGAAATCGCATATTTCTAAGACAATTTTAACAAGTACTGTTAGTATTACTCGCTCTTGTGAATGAGCCACTAACGTCTATTATGCGCAACTGAGCTTCAATAATTAACCGTCCCTACTTAAAATTTGCATGAATTTTTTTTTAAATTTAAATCCATTTTCTGATTGTACATTAATAACTGTCGTATTTGTGTATATGTATGTATTGTATGCGTGTTTGTGTGTTTGTGTGTGTAATAATTCTGTCAAAAAGTTTGCTGAAGTTTAAAAATATGCCAAGAAATAATCTAAGTAAACTTATTTTCCGTATCTGTAACAGATAGTATTGTTTATTACGTTAAAATGAGTTGGATATGCTTTCATGACTTTATAAATCAGAGTGCGTACCAACGTTAATGAGTTTCAAAATCAGTCCATTTGTGCAGAATTTTTCAGAAATTTTAAATTTTACTAATTTTTATGAAATACTCTGTTATATTGAGCATGTAAGTTTTGTTGTTTCAACTAAAAACGTTCTCTTTGTTCATACTGTACTGCCATTTTTCTTACAGAAAATCATTATAACAGCACTTCTTTCCTATTTTTAAAATCTTCCATCTTTCTTGACCGAAAGGAGCAAAAGTTACCTCTTAGTGAGCTCTTTCATTTCCTTTTTCAACTCTCAAAGAATTACTCCTGAACTCTTGCAACAAGAAGCGATAGTAAACACCATCCACTACAGATTACGTATCATCAATCACATCCTTTCATAATTCCATCTGTTACTTTTGTTTTTCCTAGCAATATTATTCCATATCTATCACATATATTAACATCTTAAAGTGTCGCAGGTAAATTTGTTGATACTAATCTAAATGGGTTACTCACTCCGTAATATAATAGCTATAATCTCAAGTATACATCACTGATAATTAGCAGTCTTACGAAGTTTTTTTTTGGTTTTTTGATGGCTCTTGCTAAGCAATCATTTTAACACCAAACACTGAGATTAGTTAATCGATTTCGCTTTTGCATACTTCGATCTGCGGAAAAATGAAGAACTGATATCGTATTTTTATATTTCAAAAGACTGAAAAATTTCTTGCTTACAACTGTCGGTATTTGTTAATGTGGGATTTTTAAATCGATGAAGTTTAAATCTAATTAAATTTAAACCTTCCATCATATCCAATTATGCTTTTGATAAAATTTCACGAGTAACAAATCCATTGATCTATAAGCTAAGACATTTCCATTATTGTCTTTAATCGATCAAGTTTAGCAGCACAGCTACATGCTGGTAACAAATAATAGTGGAACTTCGTCCTTGACAACAATTTGCGGAGCAGCAGGAAGTGAAGGGAAGTGGTTGACAATCGATTTTCACTGTACACATAAAGGTTTGAAAATTTTTCCCAACGATTTAATGATGTTTGTCCCACACATAGCAGTGATTTCAATGGGTATCTGGATGAGTGCACCGCGCAAAAACCTGCTCAACAAGCATTGCTCTTAAATTAACATCTACTTGAGAATTTGAAATTTTTAAATCTCTATTTTTGCAAGATGTCATCGATTGATTTCTTGCATCGGTTTTGTTCAAGAAGATAATCCTTATCGTTTTTTCGTGGATCATTAAATTGATTGTAATTGCTGTGTTAAACAGTGAAACGTGCTGCTATCTATTCCGTATCTATCCGGAAAATTCTTCCATGTCTCGTTTTCAATACGATTTTATAGGCCTTTTTTTTAAAATCTTGATCTTGATTATTTGCTTACTTTATGATATTCCAACGTACTCGTTCATTTACATCAAAATAGATGATAAATTTGGTATCAATTTATCAAAATTTTCAGATTATTACGACAACCTTCGATATACTTGCGGGTCTACTAGCTTAATTTAAATACTAGAGCCAGGCTACGTTCACAGATGTCAAAACTGAAACCTCCCAGTATTATTATTTGTAGTTACAGTACCTATAAAATATTCTAAAGACTAATCATTGTTTCTTCATCACAAATCTCGTAAGTCATACTCTCTCAATGGTATCTGCACGTGCAGCACTACAAATTCCTTCGTTTATCATTGCACTGATCGGAACGATCATTAATTTTGTAGCACTGGCAACACCAGCATGGCAGGTCAATCATTTTAGAATTTTACCTTCAAAGAATGATAATTAAAGCGTTAGATTTTCGAAAAATCAAATTCAAATGTTTTACTACACTTTTTAAGATTTTAGCATCAGTGGTGAAGCCTTAAGCTAATGTTATTGAATTTCGGATAATTTCTTTTCTTTTCGCTTTTAAATAAATCGGTACAAAAACCATTAATGAAAAAGAGAAATGACAGAAATTATCTTTAAAAGAATTAGTTAATAAAACTCTCTTAGGTAGTTTATGTTCGGGAATTACAACAATGGATACAGAGCGGGTTATGGATGAACTGCCAAACGAGGTAAAATACTAATCAATTTTTTTTAGAACTCTGTTTAAAACTGATCTGAAATCGTGCATATAAAGCATGAATTAATTATCATTTAAAAATAAAAAGTACATGGAATTTCATAGCTTATCATAAATTTGATGGCGCTATGTAATTCAAGATCTGGAATTCTTAGCCTTCGTTTAGAAACGCTTTTCTTGCTAATTCATATAATTTGCCTATTTATTTCATAGACCATCTGGAATGATCTCATGTACTTATGCATTTACCAAGACTGATGTTGATTTTTACACAAACCCACAACTGGTCAGTATTCGTACACCTGCATTCTACGGTTAGTTCATAATCTTGCTTCCTAAATCCTATAATTATATTTATATGCGTTCCTGTCCTCCTCACATTTATCACTCTGTCCTATTGCTTTTTCTTCAAATGATTTCAGCAATTTTAATTAATTAACTTATTCATCACTTACTTGATGCATAATGACAAGGAATTTTTAGACTGGCAGCATACTTTACTGTACATATTATTACTTGGCCAATTTTTGATTCTTTTTGCAATGATTTGCTTTTGTTATTCGCAGTCAACAGATGTTAGCAGAAGTGCTCAATTTTTGTTTACCATTGCTCTTGGTCTTTCCGGTTTGCAATTTTTCTTGCCATTTTTATTTATTTATTTTGCTTGTATTGATTACACGATTTATTAATTATTTTATTTCAGCGCTAATCAATATTGGTTGTAATATAACATTTCAAGTCTTTGCTCATATGCTCGAGTATAGGTTCTATCATGTTAGCGTTAGTGGCATTTATGAGGTAAGTGTTATTGATTTATGATATATATCAGAAAGTTGATATGAATAAATTTGAGGATACAATTATAAGTTCAGAAGCATGTTGGTTATTCATATTTTTTACATCTCATCGATTCTGTTTTACTGATACTATCTTTCCTGTTCTCATTGGCCTATATGATAATGCTTTATCGGTCAGCTGAAAATAGCAATTCAACATGGACACCAAGACAAAATACTTTTTCAATAAATCAGGTTAGTAAGTCATTTGTGAATTTGTTTATTCATCTAGCGTTTTCTGTTGCTTACTTTCAACATTTTATTTCCAGAAATTTATTATTTTTTTTTGGTCACTTTTTTGTGATTTTATTAGCTTTGCTTCTTACCTATTTACTTATTTTTGAATTTCGCAACAAATGCATAATGCGGCGTGATTAAGATTTCAGGCTTACCAACATCGTCATCCTCAGGAAGAATTTTTCGCAATGCGTGCCCTACCTGAACTGCCTCAAAAACACCGGAAATGACAATAAGATTGCTGTTATATGTGAATTTTATATGTTAACTTTGCTGATTTATCCGGATAAAGTGTGTTGGTTTTTGAAATGGTTGTTGCTATTGCCTTTGATACATGGATTGATTTTTAATTCAGTAATCAATACTTAAAAAATCATCAAACTAATTAAAATTTGTTATGATAAGTACTGAAAATGTAGCACAGTTGGAGCCAGGCCCTTTTTTGTTCCAATCATATTCAATAAATAAACAGCTGTTTTTAATTTTTTTCATAGCTGTAAAATTTATAGAACTACAACAGTTTTAAATCTAAACGTACAAATTGATATTATCTTATTTTTTTTTTTACAGATTTAAGATATATAAGATAACTGTTGCTGTAAATAAAGGAATGAAAATTTATTAAAAAAATAAACGAAAAATTTTAAATTTAGGAATAAAATTTATTGCATTTGAAATATGGTTGAGATAGAAAACATTCGTTAGATAAGTCTGCATAAATTTTGTGAATGAAATTTTGTTCCTCAAATGACGGCATACCTGTTGTCATCTACATTTGCAAGTAGCATTTTAGAATGAAATGTCTGTCTACTTTTCTCTTTCCGCATATTTTACATCACTGCAGTATAAAGATATTGCAGCAAAATTCGTCATTTCGACAGTCAGTGGTCATTTTGAATCGATTTTCATCACAGTTTTCTCTTTTAATAGATTTCAAATCATTTTCTCAAAATAGAGCAATGAACTAATGAAATTATCTGTTTCAAATCTTTGCTTCAGGATTTTTGTAATTGAATTTTTGAAGTGTAAGTCTTCCCTTTTCAATCAAAATTTTCCTCGTTTCTCATTTTATATCTCACTTTAGGCTTTTTGATGTTTACATCGTTAAGAGAAGTGAACTTTGTTTTTTTTGATGAACAAATAAACTATCCTAATATTATTGTTTTTTTGATGTACTATTGCACTATTTCGTCCCATAATATGATGTAGTCTTTGTTCCTTCGAATACTTCCAAAACAGAAGTGGAATTGAAATTGTCAATATTTTCAAGATACATGACATTGTTTTTGTCACACATAAGCACGCATGCACACCTGTGAGAGTTTCATTTTCGACCATTTCTTCAGATTCATCATATATTTCTTTCACTTTATATGGCTAATAATTGTTTAAGCGAAGCCAAATTGACATTCATTTTTTTTTTGCATCTGTTGCCAAGGTGACTTCTAACCTTTTTAATATTTCATCATTTGACTATAGCTCACATAACTTCTTTTTTTCGTCCTTTACATTTCTGGAAAAATCTAGTTTTATTTTTGTTTACAACTTGGAACCCTTCTTTAATTTCCTGATATCAATCATCGTAAATTTTATGCGCCTCTTCGTTGTTCTGCGTGGTTCAACTAGATCTATTTTCTCTATAAAAATTATCTTGATTTATTGATTAGCAAATGTTATAATTTTTAAATGTTGTACCTCTTCTGGTAATCAAAATCGACAAAATCAATGATTTTCTTGTTTTCTTATTTAATCGCTGTAATAAATTTTGCTAATAATCATGAGATTTTTCAAAAATTTTCGAAGGCAAATAAAATTCACCAATTGGAAGCATTGCATTGGATTTTTGTTTCAGTTTTATCGGAATTCGACAGTTTGTGTTTTTCAAGGCGAAAATTTAATAAGCATATTGAATAAACTTAAGAACTTCAAATAGTTTATTCCTGCACTGTTCGATTGAAACAAGTTTTAGAATTACTTCATAAAACTTGAAATCCATTTGAATCTTTTCCAATACACATTGAACCATAGAAGATAGGAAGAATAACATGTCACGAAGAAAATCACTGAGATAGCTCCCTTATGGTCATGGTTGTCCATCTTTTGCAATGTTTTGATTGACGCTTGGTTACCTATCAATTTATGATAACGCATTCTTGATGGATCTTTTCTTATCTATCATGAAGGAAACAGTCATTTTTAGCAACATAAATGATCAAAATATCGATTATCAAAGTAACCATTATTTGAAATATTAAACTATCTCCTTAATTTATTTATTTTTTCCTCACCTATCATGAAAGAATTTGTTTTTCCGAAAAAAAAGAAAAAAAAGAGGAATGAATAAAAGTCAAAGTTCAAATTTTTGGAACGTTTTATTTTAATAGGCATGAAGAGGCTTTTTCACTTGAAATTCAAATGTTATTGCAACTTCTTATTCTGAAAAATTTACTACCGTTGCTTTTTTCTTTTTAAATAACTCATTTCACTGTGGTTATCTTATTGACCTTGCATCCTTTTAATTTCCTTACTTCCTCATTCTTAGCTTTTTTGTCCATCCGCATAATCCGTTTTTTCATTTCCTATTGATCACTTCATTCATTGTTCAATGACCTTATTTACCAAATGCAACTTTTTCATTGAGAAGTTTCATTTATTCGTTTCAAATTGATTTCTATTTTAGAAGTTATTTAAATGAGATGGGGGAAAGTAAGATGGAAAACCACTGTTAATATTTTCCCCTTTTATTACAGTTTAATGTTTAATGTGCATGAATATAGTCCCATTTTCAATGTTTTCAATTTTTTAATTTTCAATTTTTTTAATGTTTGCTTTCTTTGTAGGATTTTGCATCACCGTAAAGTGATTGCACAGTATAGCAAAATGTCATCTGAAAAATAAAATCTCAAAAATAATCTTGAGAAAAATATCAAAATTTTTTTTCTTCAAAAATAATGCTGGATTGGTCGAATCCGTTGCTGAAGGTCCAGACTATGGCCTTTGTCCCTTTATGCATTGGCAATCTATTTATGTTTATCGCTTTATTGACACCTGCATGGCAGGTAAATTCAACTTTTTTTTCTGATTACTCTCGTAATTTTTAGCTCTCGTGGTTGAATGACTTTTTTTGGTACACCACAAATGTTTGGGAATTAATAAATACAAAATAAACAAATTTCAGGTGGCAGAGGATACAGATGCTCACCGATATATGCAAAGTGGTTTATGGATGTACTGCCCCGGTGGTGTACCTTGTTGGTACATCTTTAGTGATAATTTGATTAATTACTATGAGAAAGTGGATGTTTGCCGATTCCTTTTAATAGGAGACTGTCGTAAAAAACTCATCAAGACACCATATTTTTTCGGTGAATTTAATTCTTATAACATTTCGTTTAAAAATTTTCTTTTGCTTTCCCTCATTTTGCACATATACTTAATCAATTTCTACATCCTAATTAATGCCAAATTTCGGATGGCTTACAAACAAAAAGTTCTTCAAAATTTTACAAAAGTTCTTCAAAATTTTCTGTTATTTTCAGGTTGGCATTATGCTGTTCTGATTCTATTATTGTTCGCTTTGGCATTTGGCCTTATTGCTTCAGGATTTCTCGTACTCAGTGTGTATCGAACTAACAGAGTTCGATTATTTACAATCATCTTCGTTCTATTCATATTCTTATCTTGTAAGATGATCAGTTATTTTTTACTTTAAAAAAGTACTGTGCTAAAATTATGGATACTGTTTGTTGTTATCGGAATGAAAAAGCATTTATGTTGGAGATCGAATTTCAAGATATTGAGATATCGAGACATTTGTTTGCTGTCATTACATTAGCGCACCAATTAACAGTTGAACTTAGAACTGCTTTCAGTCCTGTTCTCATCAGTAGGATTGGCTGTTTTTATGATTAACGCCGAAATGTTGGAATCCCGTTTCCTAATTGGTATCAAGAATACATTTAAGGTATGTCTAACTTATTTTACTTCATCTTGTTTCAAACAAGAATATAATTATATTTTAAACAGAAATATAATTAAGTTAATGTATTGATAAAAGTTATTCACAATCTATATACATTCGTCGAAGCATCTAAAACTCACTGATTTGAAAATTTAGATTTCAGCTGTTTTGATAGTATTTAGCTGTGACCCTAAATTAATGAAAAAAAATTTAAACAAATCTTTATTTCAGAAAGAATATGGTTATTCGTTTTATCTCGCCGGATTAGCATGCATGTTTCTAATGTTTAGTTTGTTGGCTGGTGTTATCGTATTGAGTTATGTATTTTTCACGAAAACCGGGCGCAGTTATGTAAAAGAAGCAAAATTGAAAAGCTCTAGTCCATCATCATGGCGATCGTTTATGGACATGAAGAAACCAGAAGTGATTTCGATTATTTTACTAAAGACTATTTCTACGATTACAATTTTAATTCAAAATTTTCAAAATTTTATGATCGGGGAAGCCGCTTGACAAATTTCGTACATTAATAGATTGGCTAAAACAGTTTTAGCAAAGCATTTCGCTTTTGGTTTAGTTAATTTGGTTTTCTCGCCGGGTCAGTAGCGAAGTACTACAAAATCTTATTTCATATAAATTTATTTTAGCCTCCACGCAAATAATTTTTATTCTAGAGTACAGCAAAACGTCCCAATAGTCAAACAAGTTCATATCCAACAATTTCGGTTTTTCAAAACATATTTGAACAACCACCGCGACCAGGCAGTAATACAGCATCACAATCGATAACACCAATACCGCCAGAATATATGTCAACAACCAGAACATTCCTTAGTTATTAACAATCCATGGTGATCAAGTGTTATCGTCATTTCTTGTGTAAATTACAAAGAATGAATTTTCTTATGTTTGACAGTTACAGTCAAGTGAGTTTACATTTGACAAGTCTCGTCACGTTACACTAACATGCTCAAAGAACTTTATTTGCAACATAGCGTGGAAAGTCATAACTTGAAATGCAAACACTTTTTAAAAAAGCGTGAAAAAATGCCAGTTAGCAAATAAAACGAAATTTTCAACACAATAATTAATTTTGGAATGCTTTTAAATACGCTTGTTTTAGATGTACCCTCAAAAATCTCAAACAGTTAACAATTTTAAAAAACATGTTTAATATAAAAAAATAAAGAGATTAACCGGAATTCACTCTTTTGCCTGTGAAAAAAAAAAAAAAAAAAACACATTTAAAAACCTCCAGCAGTAAGATATTCACTGATGACGTTCGCATTACGTTTCAACAGTTGCTCGTTCAATCGTACTGATTCAATGATTTGCCGCGTTGTACGATTAAGTGTCCGAGCTTCATCTGCTTCCAGAAACGAACAGACATAGTTCTGAATTACAAATGGAAATCTGCACTAAAGTAATTCTAATTGTTTAGGAATAATCAAATTCCAATAAAAACAGAAGTTAAAAAACACTACGTCACACATACACCTGTAGACATCAATGATATGAAACCTCCATTCTTGCAGAAAATGCTAGCAATTTATTACGGAATTCTGCCCTGTTAGTCGGCACATGAAAACTAATTTTGAGAATGCTTAGTACCTCAATTTCTTTTGCCATTATATTAGAGCACTGACAATCAGTACTGCTTCTGAAACAATGCTGGAAAAGTGAACTGTTTGCGCCACCAAATTTTTGGAGCAATAGTTTGGTAGAATCCTGAAAAAGATCATATTGCCGTAGAATTAAAATATTCGCGAAAACAAAAAGTAATAAAACCTACCATTTCTTTCTAAACAACAAATGCTTTCGAAATCACCCAAACCTTAAAAAAACTGTGACATTTTCCGAAAATCAAAGTGCTCACCTTGAAATATTTCCACACAAAATCTTGACCAGATTTATTCACACAGGCACCATGGAAGAGATAAATGATGTCTTGCGGACGAACTTTACCCTAAATATCATTTTTTATCGATGAGCATTAAAATAAAATATTTTTAATAATGGAATAAAGAAAATCAAAATTATTAATTAAACAAATAAAAAAAGGTGATTTTCCCGTGCACAACAAAATAAGATCTCTAAATAAGATACATATACCATTGTTAGACTTGCTCTGCTTACTCTATATTACTAATGTAACTAAGAGTTGCATGGAGCTGAATATTAACCTCCATAAATATTACTGACGGCAATTATCATGGTAGAAGCCAGAGCGACAATAATTTAAGATGACTGACATAAATAACATTACATTTTTAATGCCGTATTCAAAAACTTCTTTCAACAACTCCACATCAGATGTTTGCGGCATCGCAACAATGCAGTTTCGCTCTATTTCACCGAATCCTGCAGTTTCGTAAATCTGCAAAATTATGTAACAAATCTGTGAAGAAAGTCAAGATAGAGCAAGAGACGAAAAATGTATTTTAGAACTTAGGGACATTTAATACCAATTAAACATTCGGTATTTTAAAAAAAGAAACCTGGTGTTACAGTGAAAAATAAGACTCATACCTCAGGTCATCGTTTCATATCAGATAAATGGATTTACTGCTAATAGATTAAAAAAGAAAAACCATGTCAAATGTGGCAAGGAAAAAATCCTCCTTCAATTAAAAGTAAAATGGTCAACCTTTTTCAATTCCTGAAATCCCTCTTTGCCGTAATGCCTTCCCATCATTCCGTATATCTGCAGAAAATCAAATATTTTAAACAAAGTATTGAAATTAAACTTACCTCTTGAAAAATTGAGTGTCAAATTCACTCTATGAAAAAAACCTTATTTATAAAACACACCGCAAGTCGCAAATCCGGATGAAGCTCAGTTTTATTTCTAAAATGTTCTAGAAACTTGTCTCTGGCAGCTTTAATAGTTTCTTCATGATCACAACGACCCAATCGTCCAAGAATTAGCGCTCTCAGTAATGCTATTTGGGAATCTGAAAAAAATATGATTATGAATAGTTATGATTTTCTGCGATTTCTAGAAAACTTTTAAATATCAAAATTTATAAGCAGGAATTATTCGTATATGATGAAAATGCTAGAACGTCAAAATATTTCTGTTGATTTTTGAAAAATGTACATTTTCTCAAACGCACCTTCATTCGGCTTAGCCTCCCAACCAAGTCGATCTGCCATTGGTATCAAAATTTTAATAATAAATTTATTAAATTTCGAACGAATCGCAGGATCATAATGTGACAACATATTTGACAGCGTGGAAATGCCTGAAACTTTTAATACTTAAAAAAGAAATAATCAGATAGTTCATTATTAGATTAAGCTGATTCAGCAACAACCTTATAAATTCAAAACTGCCATTATCCCAACAAAATTATGCTAATGCACCGCTTTCTGCAAAAGTCTTACCTGAATCAAGAGTACTCCACACTGTGTAGTCATCTTCATTTGTGGATGATTCAAGCAGTGACAAAAACTGTTTTGCTGATTCTCGCCCAGATTTCACCTGAAAGTTGTTCCTTTTACTGCAAATATATTGTAAATGGGTTATTAATTCAAGTAAACTAATCAAATCTTAAGCATCCACAGAAAAGAGAACATGCTTAATAATGGAAAAAATACCAGCGCAAACATATCATTTGCAATGCCAAATCGGTCAAGTACGGGAATCTTTTTGTTCGCAAAGTCAGGTAAAAGTGCTTGTAGCATATCATGTGAATATAAAACGCGATAAAAACCCGTAGTCGCGACATTCAACTATAACATATTTTTTTAAATAAAGCTTGATTAAAAAGAGATTTTCATTAAATGCATTAGTGCAATCTGTATTCTAACTTCGAAAAATAGTCCTGCATTGCTTTAAAAGAATCTATACAACACTGATGAGCGAATGTTTTGAAATCTCTTAGAAACACAATATTGTATTCGCAATCAATCAAAACTAATGACTGCTAACATCGCTGACAAATTATTTTAGATAAAGAAGCTCAATGAAACATGCAATTGCAAATGCCTTACCAATACTGTTCGAATTAAAAACGTTTAGATCTTTTTATTCTTATTCTCATTTTAGTGCATGAATATTACCTTTATCCAGTCCTTAGGATCTACATCATCAATTGTCACATCCTGCTCAAATTCTTTCAGCAGAACTCTTTCTCTTATTCTGCTCGGTTCTGATGATACGGAGATCGTAATTGGAATCTGCAGATGTAGTGATTTTCACAATTTCTTAAAATCTGGCTTTAAAATAACCACGCATATGAATATTCAGTTCCTCATAATTATTTTTATCCTTTACAAATTATCGATTACTCACTAAAAAAAAATCACCGATTACATATTTATTAATACTGATGAAAGTAATGAGTAGTACTATCAGTTTCATTGTTCGAAAAGTTTAAATTTTTCGAAAAAAAAATTCAAATGCATGAATTCAAAAACTATAAACTTTCCAGTTTTTAAACGAAAGTATAGAAATATTATATGATGAAATTATTTATCAAAAAACAATTGGGATCAACCTGCCATAACGAATTCTTTTCATCATTGGTGCCATCGGCGAGAAATCTTTTCTGATTCAACTTTATGATTCTTTTTTTTCCATCAATTTTTTGAGTAACACTAACAAGAGGATAGCCCATCTGTTTTGTCCATGTTGACATTAGCGTTTCGATGTCCTGAATTTTTAGGAAACTAGAAATGATTTTTAAAAATTTCTTATGCTAGGAATTCATGCTCAAATTTGCCACGCCGAAGTTTCTTGAAAGCATTTTACTGGAACAAACGGAAGATTTAATTTTATTTGATGCTATGTCATGATACTTCATACAGATTCTATATTAATAGCGAAAAAATGTTAATCCAATCGACCAAAAAATCAAGTGAATTCTTCAACTGCTCAAAATAAAGAAACAGGAAAGGAAAGTCATGGAACTTACCTGACCGGAAGCTTCACTCAGCGCGTTCCACAGATCAGTAGTGACTGCATTGCTGTACTGGAACTTCTTCAGATATATCCGTAACCCCTTTTGGAATGTCTCTTCACCCAAATAACTGCACAACATTCGGTTGACTGAATTTGACTTCGCATATGTTATGCTATCATAGATTTCATCCAATTCATTAGGATTATCTATTTCAACCTGAAAAGCTAAGCGCATTTTATGGATGGCCTTAAGGTATGATGTCCTTGCTCTTTACCGAATTTACAGAATTTATAAAAACTTTCATTTACGCCAGAAAAATAACTGTCTTACATAAA
Source organism: Mansonella ozzardi (assembly GCA_029876185.1). Lineage (NCBI taxonomy): Eukaryota > Metazoa > Nematoda > Chromadorea > Rhabditida > Onchocercidae > Mansonella > Mansonella ozzardi. Next base: position 5,551 of record JARVGP010000005.1, on the reverse strand, counting down.
GATAGTCTACAGTCTTTGGGATCCCACTATGTAATCTATCAATATTCGAACTCATAAATTTACATTTTATTTCTACATAAGAGAGTTATTACTACTGTTTTGAAGTGCAACCAAATTGCTATTTTTGTCTTCAGAATATCTCAAGACTTTCTAATTTTCATTTAAATCCCTCGAACAACGAAAGCAAAGTGAAAAATGATACATACAGTAATGCTCGCAGAGACAAACCTCGATTGGATGAGAGCTTCGCAAAGCATCTAAGTCAAATCCTGATGCAAGTTCATCATTGACAAAATGAAGCCATATTTTAAAATCCGGATAATTAACACTAACAAACATGTATTCCATAAACGAAGCGAAACCTTCTTTCAACCACAAATCTGTCCACCATTTCTGTTAAACATTAAATTACATCCGAGATTACCAAATTACCTCACAATACATACCACAATAATTTTGCAAACTACAGACTAATTTGTTATATAAATTCTCATTTTTACATGAATTCAGACTTCAAATCTGGACTTAAATCATATTGCACCAATAAGTTAATTTAAACTAACCATTGTGACAAGATCACCAAACCAAAAATGAGCAAGTTCATGAGCCACAACAAGTGCGATGCGAGATTTATGTCGTGTGGAAGATTTGGCTGAATCAACTAATAATGCCACTTCACGGTATGTTACCAATCCCCAGTTTTCCATGGCACCTAAAATCATTCCAGCCGAATTATTCATCAGAAATGATCAATTTAGTTACAGTTAATTTACGATTGCTAAAGCCAAGTTCAAATTCATGTGAAGGATAAAATCATTACCCATGCTGAAATCGGGGATGGCTATGAGATCACACTTGGGTAACGGATAGTCGATACCAAACCATTTACTATACCATTCAAGCGCTCTTATTCCAACTTCCAGTGAAAACTTTCCTTGTTTCTTCTTACCCGGCACAGTATATACCCGTACCAAGCAATTTTCGCTTGTTTTACCCTATAAAAAGATATATTGTTAGAATGGGCTATTTGATTTGATTTCTAAATGAACATTGGAATACCATTTACAAACATAGGTTTAAAACTCATGATTTTATACACTTTTCTACCAATTTACTTGAAGAGTTATAATTAACAAAAGAAATATTTAAATAACAAGTTCTAAAAAATTGAAAATCAATGAGGCTACAAAAGTCAGATAAGTCAAACTGTTTATTGACAACATATTTTCTGCATGACCTCAACAATCTAAAAAACTGAAAAAGAATTATGGCATTACCTACCTCGATATACTCCAGTTGACCAACAGCAAATGCAACAAGATATGTTGACATTGTTGGCGTAGTTGCAAATTTCACCACCTTTTTATCGTCGACTTTTGTTTCGCTAATCACATGCTGCAGTTGTTATTGGATTAAATGAAAAAAGTTATACTGGGATTATTCAGAAATTTCGCTGCACTTTCGGAATCGATAAGATGCACATTTCTAAGATCCTACAAACTACAGATTTGAATCATTTTATAATGAAATGCAAACGAAATTTTTAACACATTTACTCCTACCAATTCCGTTGCGATTCATCAATTGTTTCACTACTATTTCAAAAAATTTTTCATTTTTTAAAACCATAAAAATATTGGAATGAGGTTGTGATTTATTAATTCAATCACAAAACTGTAGTTTTCTAGATCTATCAATTTAACTGTGAAAAAAACGAGACACTCGGAAAACATATCGAAAAAGAAATAAAGGTCACCATATTGGAAAGTGCTGTTAGTCCCTCATCCACTATAAGTGTAACATCGAACTTCGCTTTATATATAGGTTCGTCCCAGCAAGGAAATGCAAGCCTGGCGTATGTGCTCTGAAATTATAATTCTAATAAGCCTGACAAAAAGAATCAGAAAGAAGCATTGCAAGAATGACAAAAGTTCTTAACTGGAACTGAATGAATAGACTGTAGCTAAAAAACTTCGAAACTTGAGGAAAAGGCAAACACATAAAAGTTACTGAATTATTCAACGATATGCAGTTGAAGAAACTAACTTCAAATTGTGTAGAAGCTAAATAGCATTCTTTTCCATCGGCATCCTTGAAGGATGATCGATAGAAGCCTCGCATCGTTTCATTTAGTTCACCTACAAACTCCAAAGAAATTTTTGCTTTTTGAGGAGAAATGTGCTTCGGCAATTTTATCGTTACAGTTGTCCATTTCTTGTCATATTCTATACCAAGATCTTGTAACACTGAAAGTAAAGACGTTGCAAAAACTGAACTTGGATCCTCCAAATAAAAATTAATTCAAAAAATCAAAGCGTAAAACCACTTTAATCACTAAAATTTCTTCCAGAAAATCTAAAAGTTTGGAAAAATGCGTTCTTCTTTTTCAAATTTCACCATTCTAGGCAACTAATATGGTTGTATATGTGTACATTAAAGATAATAACTTGTAGAGCGCTTATTACAAAAAGCCGAAAAAAAACCTGATCCGTCACTTAAAGTAAGCTGAGCCTTTTTGATGTCAATGTCACTTGAATGTAACTTGAAATGATCCGTGCCTTTCAAAATCTGTAATGAATGATAAATATTGAACTGGATGGAATTCAGCTCAGTTCAGCAATGACTGTTTTTTTTTTTTTCTCGTGCGGTAAATTTATTTAACGAAAACATTGAAAAATAAAATCCACGTTTGCTATTAATACTAAATAACGATTATGCCTTTTTATTAAATATTAAGGAAATGTATGTTTATGTATGCATCTAAACTGAAATGTTAACAAAGAGAAAAAGACCAACTTCATGAACTTAAAGAACATACATTTCCAAGTAATAATAATCAAGGTTTAATGTTGATGCAACTAACCTCGATATCAGTTGTTTCTTGTCCATGGAAAGTGAAATTTTTTAGGTCCGGCGACAAGGTTAAGGCGTAATGCGTTGGTTTAGCTAATTCTGGCAAACGTTCAAACTTCACTGGTACGACGCAAGACATCTCTTTTCTTGGCTTTATTTTAACTGATGCTGCAAAGTATTGCGTATAATTTTGCTTAGTTAACAACGAAATTTACACTGCCAACTAACTTCTAACAGCCGCTGGATGGCATATCTGTTGTATTATTACATTTTTTGCATAACTTGCGGAGAAAATCATTTCAGTTAAACCGACTGACTGCTTGACTAATGGAATTTTGTCTTTTTTTTTAATGTTTTCACTCTATGGAATATTTCAATGTTAGGAGAAAAAATGTTTGGATGAAGATGAAGTGTACTCACACATGAAGTGAACACGGATATGAGGCATGAAGTGATAATTAATACATCAGGACTTAATAACTCGTCAGTGATAATTAATACATCATTCCAGCATTATAACACAGTTCAGATTGCAATTAAGCTACTCCGAAATCATTAAGATGTTATATATTTGAAAGTTTGCCGGAAGAATTTCGCATATTCATATTAACAAGATTAATTTACATAAATCAATGTTGTGAAGAATTTAATTGTGAATAATTTTATTTCAACTCTTTGTCCGTGTTGTCATTGCAAAAATTCCTTGCTCAAAAATTGTTACAAGTAGTAAAACGTGAATCAGTCATGGTTCACGTTAAAAGATTGACGTAGTAATTTGGGTCAACTTATTGACAATAATCAAATAGCAGTATTGCCAGATGTTTTAGAAATAAGCCCACTGTGCACACTTACATGAGAATAGACGACGAGAATGGATCGCACAGTAGTGAAGCAATTTGTGCATGCGACGGACGGCAGCAACAGTCTCTACCTCCTGAATTAATTTTAATTTAAAATTGAAATTTAAATACACCTGCACGTGAACGGACAAAATCCCAAATAATAGAATTATGATCCCAAACTACACATTGGTAGACGTCATCAGTGAATGCCCGTTAAAAACGGACGACCGTATTTTAAATTGAAATTTCCGCAAATTTTAGCGGAATAGTAGGTAACAATTGGTTCTATAATGCAGGTGTAGTTTAAGTGCGGGAATGTTGTTTAGGATATTCTGGAATTTCCCAGTATTTTTTCTGATTTTTTTCCTTACTCTCTGTGTATCTTTCCATTTTTATACATTAATTAGTTAATGTTAGTTAATGTCATGAATTATAAGCCTTTTTTTTTTAACTTCAGGGAAAAAAAAAAAGATTGTTTGTTTCATCCACGATATAGCTTCATCAATAATTGACATGCTGTTAGAGGATATGAAAAAATAAGCAATGACGATTATTTGAGATAATTTTATTTTTTATAAAAGTCTGATTGAGATTTCATAAAGTCAGTAGTTTTAGCCTTGTTGGGAGTTATCAGAAGGCAGTCTTAAAGACTTGTGCTACATTTATTGGGACAATTTGTGATTTGCTAATAAATCCCGGGGTTCCATGATAATATAATATGCGGTTTTTCCATCACACTAAATAACATTTGATAGGTGTGATAATATAAAAAAAATGATGGATGAATCATAAATAGCGGGGGAGGGAAGGGGGAAAAAATCTTAAACGAGGTCGGTTTAGGGTTATAAAGTCGTAATTCAACAGCAAGTGATGACATGTTGTATCTTCGACTGTTATCTCTCTTTGTTCCTTTGTATTGTATTTGATCTATGTTCTCAGGGCTTATTATTGTACATTTCTCATGGTTTATAACGAAACAACAAAGGAAGATAATAGCCAAAGAAAATCACCGCCGGAAGAATACTTCTGTTCGTGAGAAAAACAGATGAAAAGGTAAAGTAATTGATCGATAGTCGAGATGATATTAGTTTAAATTCATTGACTTCTACATATCCTATATGTCCATTGTCATTAAACTGCTCGTTCATTGGCATTTGTGTCCGTTAGTGGACGGTCAAACGTGGCAATTTTTTTGAACACATGATGTGAAAGACATTGCGCGATCGGCTGAGTAATTTGAGCTGTGCTCCATAGCTTTGTGAGTTACAGTAATTTTGATCTATGATATATGTAAATTTATCTATATCCTTCCAGGAATTAAGAACGTGCATTTGAGGATATTATCATTATGACCACAAAAAACTGTTGCTCTGATGATGGACAAAATCTTCGCAGTGAGCAGTGTGGCGGAAATAACGATGAGATAGATGTAATTCAGGTGGAATCATCCGATGAAAACGTTGAAAATGAAAATGATAGGTAAATATTAGTTGTGATATCCAATCGTTACCTATATTTTGTCGATTCTTTGCTATCTTTTTTTTTTTTTTCATTGCTGCTGAATATTTAACCACACAAAAAAGTATTCTATTGCCAGCACAAAAGATTCCAATTCTCAGCATCGTAGAAGAATAAGAATTCAAAATGCCGCTTCATTTTACATTTCCAATGTAAAATGAGGATGACATTGCGAACTGTATCATATATTATTTAGTGCGATTGTTTTAATGCAGTAAGTAAGAATTTATAAGCTTCTCAAAAAGGACTTTTAATGTTAGTTGTCAAAATGTTTTGTTTAGGCCTTTTTTTTTTTTTTTAAAAAAAAAAAAAAAAAAAAAAAAAAAAAAAAAAAAAAA
>JARVGP010000004.1:51363-131944 GCA_029876185.1 Mansonella ozzardi | reverse complement strand
TTTTTTTTTTTTTTAAAATTTTTTTTTTTTTTTTTTTTTTTTTTTTTTTTTTATTATATTCGATCTGCATAAAATTTTTCCTTCGAAGTAATATTGTATGTGGAAATATCAGAATAAACGTCCCAGCATTGTTACCTTTGATGAAGAATGATACGATATATAAAGTACTAATTATTACTTTTTATTTAACATTGTTTTGCATGTAACACAATGAAGCATTAAACTGAAAATCATGAAAAGTGAAGTGATTAGAGAGAACGAAAAACAAATTTCTTAATAGGAATATAAGAAGCAAAATAGAAGGAGGTGTACATTTATCCTAGAGACTTTTTGATTCTTCGTAGAAATTTTAAAATGAACAATAAATAAGAAATTGAATTTCTGTGTCAAAGTAAGAGTGCTTGTGGTTTGGCTATGTTTGCTTTCATTTTCTTAACTAAAAATGTACTGATGTATTTTTATAACTTGAAACTGATTTGAAAATTTTTTCAAATTTTTAGGACTTTATGTTTCTAAACTTTGAAAAGAAGTGGAAGGAATGCTATTGCTGAACAAAAAAGATATTTTTCATGATATTTTCATGATACTTAATTCCTTGATACATTTCGTCGTGTTTTATCCATCAATAAAAATTACGCAATTTATTCTTTAATCAATTAAGTAATCATGGAAGATTAATTTAGATGAAAATAAGTATTTGGTGAACTTTTTTGTTCACAAAAGAATCAGAGATTGACTTGCATATCACTGAAGCTTTGAAACACTGTCTTTATTTTCTTTTTCCTTTAGAATATTTTACTTTTTTTTATTAGTGGGAAACTGCTAAAACTATTTAAGATGTAGCAATGCAAATTCTAGCAATAAATTAATTTTATTTTTATTTGAAAATTTGATTAAGAAAAATTTTTTTTCTGTGAACAGAATTGTCCACCAAAACATTTATTTGAGATTGAATGTACAGATCAAAATCAAAAAGGCGATAAAACATTTTGATGAAAATATGCTAGAAATTATGCATCTGATAAGATGATAAGAATGAACTGATTATTAGTACGATACTGCAATAGGACATAGTTTCTAGGTCTTTTTTTTTATGGAAGGAATGCAATACTGATCAGTTGAACAAAAAGAATATTGATAGCTCTTTGGTGGATATATTTTATCAATGATCAGTGCAAATGATCTATCATAGTAAATCAATCATTCAGTATCCATTTCATAGTCATTAGCAAGTAAGACTAGAAAGAGTGCAGTAGCTTTCACATCTACTGCATTTGTTGTTCGCTTTGTTCCACGTATTTGATTTGCTTCTATTAGAACTAATAGAAATATTTGAGTGGCAGCTATTGAACGAATTAAGAATTTCTGCGCTACTACCATTCGGTTTTACAGTTAACTAGTTTTGTGCCCTAATTTAGCTTTTTAAAGGTGTTTTTTTTTTTCAAGAAACAATATACATACATGTCTGTTTGCGTTCATTGTTGCATATCGATGATTTGTTGCCCGATATTGGTTACTGATGTTTCCTGTGTTGGTAAAACCGGAAATATGGACATTATTTTAGAACCCTTATTGTCTTGCTCCAATTCACTATTTCAAATGTATTCCATTGACCTCTGAAAATTAAATTTTAAAAGTGAAAAATTTTATTTATTACTATTTCATTACTTTTCCTATTTCATAATTTTTTATTGTACCAAGTATTTAGGGCTTCATTTTGTAGTTTAAAATTGAAATTACTAATAACTAATGTAAACGTATTATTCGTAATACGAACCTTTTTTATTAAGCAAACATGTAAATTAAGGATGTGATAAGAAGAAAAGTTCGTTTTTGATTTAATTTGAAGTTCGTTTTTGATTTAATTTGAAGTTCGTTTTTGATTTAATTTGAAGTTTGTTTTTGATTTAATTTGAAGTTCATTTTTGATTTAATTTGAAGTTCGCTTTTAATTTAATTTGAATTCGTTTTCGATTTAATTTGAAATAGCTGAGACATAGACTTGCTCCACTTTTGAGTAATATTGTTAGCAACTTTAACTGATTTCTGGTTGCTAAATTAAGAGCAGAATGTTGTTAATCAAAAATTAATGGAACGGCAAAAGTTAAAATTAAATTGAAGCAGAAGTAATTTTTGTTACTTTTGCTTCTTTCCAGTAAATTAAATAAATTTCAGCTTTTAAATTTAATACAGTGAAAATAAGGAAACGAACTAAACAGATAGATTCCATTACACAATAAAAAATAGTCTAAATTATTATTTAAAATTAATTCAATGTTTAATTTAACCAACTAATTTTTAACTCTTAATCTAAAATTATGTAAATATTCTAGAGTAATACGTAAATTGAGTAATTTTAAAACATAAACATAACAGCAATTTTCAAAAAACTTGAAAGATATGCTTGTCAAAAATAGCATAATGAATTTATGAAAACGTGCAAATTTTTCGAAATGAATCAATTTAGTTAATAATTATGACGGAATAGGATGAATGGCTACTTTTGACTACTTTGATTGTAATGCTTTGTGTCGCTAGTATCACTTCCTCTATAATACAAGTTATAACTGACCAGTGGTCACTCATATTGGACTCAAACTGTGCAGTTTGTCGTCCATCCTTTGAAGTTCATTTACTCGTTCCATTAAGCTCTGTAAATATTCACTCATTTGATGATAGCAATGGTCATTTCTGCTACGCAAACATTTTCATTGAATGATTGCTTTTCTAAGACATTTGCTCGTACAAATACAAACTTCAACTGACCTATAACCTTTAATCTTATAGTTTCAAAAGTTCGCGTCTTTTTTTTAATGTAGTATTTGTTGCATTTAAATGACCATTACTTAAATTCTCAACTTATATTTCTCCTATCAATTCTTACGCTATAGCATTTGAATACCCGCCTTTGGCCGTTGGCTTCACGCCAAAGTATTCTTTCTGTTTCTTTAAGATTGTATTAAAGATAGTACTGTTATGGCGCAATACGGGTACTTGTACGAGATATAATGTTTGACCTTTAGGAGTGACCACCATAATGAGATATTTGAAATTTATGAAATATAGGAAATGCAATTATGTGTAGATTAAAAGTGAAAATGATTTTTCAAAATGCGAGTAATTATTGGATTAAAGACTTTTAGTTTATTGGGTTGAAAGATCTGTGGTCATTTATGTCAAATCCTGTGGTCATTTATGGCATTTAATCTGATTCAAAATAATTAAGATTATGTCAAAACCTGGGTCATTTATTTCAGTCCGGTTCAAAATAATTAAGGAAGCTCTGCGATCATTTATTTTAGTCTGATTCAAAATAATTATGATTATGTCAAAACCTGTGGTCATTTATTTTAGTCCGGTTCAAAATCATTAAGAAAGCTCTGCGATCATTTATTTTAGTCCGGTTCAAAATCATTAAAAAAGTCCTGTGGTCATTTATGTCATTTAGTTTGATTCAAATTTTCCTTTCCAGACTGAAATTTTCACATGTATATTTTACTTAGTAACTTAATTTTTCTTATATTTCTTGAAATCTTGAGAGCAAAAAAAATGACCATTACAATTGTGATTTCATTATGGTTAATTATCAGCGCTGAACCAACAGTTAGATTTAGTGATGTCGGTGAATACTTTGATGATTGTATGATCATAAGGAATTAAATTGATCGTTGACCGCATTGACCTGTCCAGCTTTGAGATTGAAAAATAGAATTGTCAAATTATTAAGTGTTTTTGCTAAAAACTTTCAAAATTTAATAACGAAAAATATTGGGATTTGTTGGAAAAGAAGAGACTAATATTCGGAAAAAAAAAAACTAATTTTATAGATGATTTGTAAATGTGAAATATTGCACATATCCATTCCTCTATTGCCCACTTGATAATGTTCCTGAAGACTTTTCTGTTGAAGAGGATGTTATCTATGTCGATGAAATCACTTTAAAATTTTTTTTATTTCCAATTTTCACAAATATCTAAATTTAAATATATATAGGATTTCTTTTTCTGAAGTTGTTTCAGATTATCAGTTTTCAACAAATTTAAAGGACGATTTAGATATTCCTAAAAAGTTGTTTAATTGGCCAAAATGTAAATCTAAACATTTTAGAAGTGTAAATGATATTTCTAAATATGTTTATAAATTGTTCTTATGTGTATGTATGTGTGTATATAAGTGTGTGTGGTATGTGTGTATGTGTGTGTGTGTGTCTGTTCATTTGTTTATGTCTAATTTAGATAGAATATTTTAGCTTGATATATTTGAGATCTAAGACAGGATTTGAAAAAGTCAGTTTTGAATTCTAGTTGCATGAAATGTGGAAAGTGGTGCGGAAGTCGAGATGTGATTGATTACGAATTGGATGAATATTGATGGATTCAATAAAAACGTTCACGATATATGTCGATCGGCTTTTACACTATATATTTTGTTGTTGTAGAAATGAAATAATTTGTGAATAATGAGAAATGAAATTCATTTCTGAAATTCGAAAATAACACTTTTTTCTGACGCAGCCATTTTTCGTTGTTATTTGCTTTATAGAAAAGCAAATTTTGCAAATCCATTTTCGACATTTACTTCTATTATTAATAGCACCAAAGAGATTTATAATAACAATTCTGATATTCTAATATTTCATGATAGATTCCTCTTTACATTCTTGCATCTTAAATTTTACAGTCATGATATTTCTGGTTTAAATTCATTTTGGAATGTTATATTTGATTTTCTCTTTCATTTTTCCTGAAAGCATTTGCTACCAGTCATTTTAAAAAGTAAAATTACTTTACTTTTTTTAATTACTCTTTACTAATCTTGGATATTCTTTATCAACTTTATCACTCGTATTGCATAATGTTCTTTATCTAACGAATCCATATTGGTTTTCATTTTTTTTAAAATTTCATTAAAAGAATCTTCTGTTCCAATATTCAAAGTTAGTGATTTTGGTTTAGCCTTTTAAAAGCTTCAATTGTATGTATTTTTGATGTTTTTTTTTCTTTTTTTTGAAATTGATTTACAGTAGATGTATTTTTGAAATCGATGTGTAGAGTTAATCATACACTGTTTGTTCCTCTCTATACAAATATAGTAGACAGTTTTAGAATGAATAAAACTTCTGAGAAACATCTATTCAATTCATTGTATGCACTGATACGAATAGTTTTTTTTTTTTTTAAATTTCATTAAATAGTTTCAATAATTTCATTGAATAATTTTTATATAATAACTTATCATTCTTAAATGATATGTCTAAAGTGTCCGCCAGTATTACATAATGAATGGGAAGAAATGGACAATATTGCGTTTCAACATTTATTTCATGGTCCCCAATGACCATTTCAATCAGAAAGAGATTGCAACTCGGATTTGTTGATCATTTGTGATGGTCATTTTTATTTAACTGCAGCATCTTCTTTCCCAGAAGAATTTAAGTCTATTGAGATAAAAGCTGAGATCTTTAGACTTTTGCTATAATCTGTTCAAATTTCTTAAAATTTGCAAAGGCTACGAATGTCACTTAGTTTAACTGACATATGAAAAATTAGAATTGTGATTTAAGTCAATTCATTAGTGATGTATTTTTTATTCCCTCTATCTTTTGTCAATGATTTATGGGTCGTAAATTATACAGCAATTACAGTAATACTTTTTCAATTGGCTTGTCGGAATTCCCTCTATCATCGAAAATTCTTTTTGATGTTTAATCATTTCTATGCGGGAAAATGAGTTACATAGGAATTTGTATCCAAAAATTTGTTTTTGATAACTTTCTTTTGCTGTTTGTCTAATAAACTTTTTTCTTTTAAATTATTTTTTTGTCTTCAAATTTGTTTTTTACTGTTTGTTGATTTTATTTCAGTACTAATTTTTTTCACATACTATAAATTGGAGCAATAATACTATTTGTCTCATATTTTCTCCGAAATCCTAATTAAAATAATGACATAAATATTTTGTTCTGTGAATAAATAGAATAAGAATGTATTTAAGTTATCGATTGTGAGCGCATTACGACACAATTTCATAAATTAAAAGTAATGGCCTTGCAAATGAAATGTTTCTATTAAATTGGTCTATTTAGCTTGCAATTAAATTTGTAACGAATTTCACTTTTGAATTTGCTATGACCTTCTCTATGGAACAAATAGATCAGACAGTTGTCAGATACTGGACCACCACAATTACGCGATATATTTAGTTTAGGGTCAGTTTTACTTGCAAATATGAACTGAACAAACTGACAAAAAATTTGCTAATTGAATGGTTTTTAGTTTCTGTGCTTTTACGTTAAGCACTTTCAAGCATATTTTGTAACTGTTACTTCATTTCCTATCCAAAAATTGCTAAAAATTCGAATTTCCTCATGATGATTCATGATTTTTTTCATTTTTAGCCTCACTCATTTCTTAAATTATATTTTTGGTTGCAGAAATTTTTCTACATCATTAACATTGAAATGTTTTGGAATTCACAAGAATGTACAGACCTTCGCATAAAACTTAGTATAGTAACCGATAGATTTAATAGTTCAGTTAGTGTGATGCCTAAATAAAACATTGTTTCGGTGCGGTACTAAGGATAGTCAAGCTTTTACGCAAATGGCGTGCTATGATACTGAAGATGGTCAAGCTTTTACGCAAATGGCGTGCATGTTTTGTATGCAGCGATCTCAACTGAAATCAATTAGAAAGATGTCCGTCCATTTTTGTGGTTTCTTTTTCTCATTTTCAATATTTGCTTGAACATTCGTTGTATGTAAATACTTACCATCTGTTCACTATTCCATAATTAAAGTGATTTATTGATTACATTTTCTTTCCTTTCGAATCTTTTGTTGACAATTCAATTCTACAATATCATTCAAATTACAATTACAAAGTTCAGGTGATGACAGAAGTTCACTGTAGATGACTGCTTATGTAAATAACAAACAATAGCAAAATTTCATACCATTTACATCTTTCAAGCAATAACATTGGGACAAGTTTATCAACTTTCTTGTAAGACTATATTCATGTTACATAGATGAAATGAATGTAGAAATTCTTTTTAATTGCTTGAAAATCTTATTTGAAAAATTGCAGCATTTTTTTAAATGTTATTGAAATACAATGTAAACACGTCCACATTCTTCATACATGATTTGATTAAAGTTAATTGTTAGTACCATACTTATATAGCTTTTTAACACTGTTTAAACTGTTCTTAAACTGTATTATTTTTCATTAAGCGAATTGCTACAAGCTAATTTTTGATACAAATTTCGTCTTCTCTTTAAAATTACCAGAGTAGTGAGAATATATTCAAATTCTTATTTTCTCATGCTTTTGAAATAATTCCCATATATATATATATATATATATATATATATATATTGGACATTGAATTAAATAAGCCTAAGTAAAGTGGAGGTTATGGTAAGGCTTTCTACTTATCCCTTTTCAAGATTGAAAAGGGAAGAGAGTAGAAAGTAAGAAGTTGCATTACATGCTAGCCTAAATTATACCGTCTATAGTTAGTGTATTGAAGTATTCTCAATTGAATTAACTATTTCTGTTAGATATTCGAAGTTATCTTCAGAATTTAAGAACGAATTTTTTTTTTGGTGCGATAGAAATCCTTAAGTGTCTCTTCGTTTGGGCAATGTTCTCTCTTAATCTTGAAGTGTTATCGAGATGTTTCCATAATAAGTAGTCAGCACCAACTGATCATGTTGTTAAGCATAAGTACTGCTTTATTCTTTCGTTACTTTTATCAGAAGGACTACAGGCGACAAAAATGAGTTTGTAATTGACATATTCAAAAAAGTATCCCAGTGAAAGAACTCTGTTTATAGCATAATTGATGAAGGTTATATTTTTTTATCCTTGTCTTTATATCGTTGAAACTGTTATCTAATCAGTGTTAGTTTATCACACATAGGCTTAAGCATATATAGTGAGATTTTAATCAAAGCTTACCACTTAGTAATCATTTGTGAGCAAATGTCCATTAAATGAAATATAATGTCCATTTTAAGCACAGAAAAGTAGTGCTATTGATTAAATTGATGAAGTGCGATGGTGGTTAAAAATAAAGACAAAGATTTAAACAAATGAGTAATAGGAAATAATAAATTGGCAATTTGTAATACAATCAAAAAAAACATTATTTTGTTTGTTTTGTACATTATATATTAGTATACATTATATCAGATTGATAGGTTCTCGTTTTCTTCTTCCCGAATGACTCAATTTTTCAATTTTGTGGCATTTAGGGAGTCTGAAATTAGTTTTCCTTTCCATGGATAATACTTTTAGAGTTTGTTAGTGTCAGACAGTTGATACTGCCAGTTTGCATGCACTGATTTAATTGAAAGAAGCATTTGCTGAACTTCTGAAATGAATGAACGATTTTGGGTTTTTGTCTGTCATTCCATTACTACACATAATGATATACAAGTTCTATCACAATGATGTTTGCGACTGTTGAATTTAATTTGTTCCTTTTTTATTGCATTCATCTGTCTCTTACATATATACTGCGGTTATAACGTCAAATCGTTGAATGCATGTCTTCGCTTTTCATTGCTATATATGAAATGATTTCAAACAAGTTACAGATTACATTCAATAGCTTATTTTAATCATTGACTGACTATATTTATACATATTTAGCACACACTAGTTTGAAGAATTAAATTTAATGTATAGAATTTTTGAATTTAGATTTAATAATCCCAATAATTACCTTAATGATGAGAACTTTTTGAAAGAAGATCGATAATCATTTGGATACATTTCTTCCATATAATTCCAAATGTATTATATTTACTTATCGCTTATTTGCATTCAAATTCTGCTTTGATATGCGCTTTTTCTTATCTTTTCTAAAATTAATGGTAGATCAAATGTCAGTATTTCCAATTAATTAAACCTTTTTCAACGTCATCTAATTCAGAAATGAGAATGCCCAGATGATCATCCTAATGTTTACTCTTATTCCATATTTTGCCTAAGAAACCACTCTTCAGGTTCTTCTAAAGGAACTAGCATTATGAGTATCATTAATTTTTGCAGCTGTTATTATTATTATTTATTATTATTACTATCATCTGTAAATGACAACGAAAGTTGCTGCAGGTAGTGTTTAAATGCTCAGCATAGATGAAAAGAGCGATGAAAAATAAATTTATTTATTTTAAAACTAATTTTCATTACTTTTATACAAGAATCTTAAGATTTCAAATCCAAGAGAAAAGTTTTAAAGGTCACTGAGCGTTCTGGAGCGTTTAACATCTAGACCTATAAGGAAGAAATTTTTCTTGTTCTTCTTGAATTGGTGCCATTAACCATGATCATTAATCATGCAATCAAAGTTTTTACCTGTATAATGAGAATGCAGAGGCTTAATAGAGAGTTATAATTTCATTAGTTCCCTCAGAAAAAAAAGATCATATGTATGTTTAACGCAAAGTTATTTTGTAATTTAGTCTAGCTCATTAATTCATTAACTTTTTGCACTCTTATTATTAATATTTTCTTCCCTATTTTGATCAGTTATAAGATAATTTTGTTGGAAAGAACAGAACATGAAAAAAAGCAAAATTCAGAACATTAACTGGCTTTTTCTTCAGTCAGATAAAAAAAATCAAAAAAAGTAATAGCTTTCTAATCGGCTAAAAAAGAGAAGGAGAAAAATCATTTGGAATCATTCTGGCACTTTTTGCAAGAGGAAAAATTTTCATCAACACACTATTTCCGTTCATTTCATTAGTTATTAGGATTGTTCAATTTATATATTTAGTTTTCGCCGTTCAAAATTTGCTTAGAAATACGCATTGTTTTTTTTTAGATTGTTATTTGACATAATGTTGTTCATCTAATTTTGAAAATCACGTTACTTAAACAAGTTTATAAGCAAATTTTTTACGTTTATGGATATATTAACATCTATGTAAGTAAAGGGATTCGTCAATATTAGTCGTGAAAGCATGCTCTATTGAGCAAAATCATCAATTGGCTGTCTATTTTGATTAATTTGGTTTCAGTTTGACATGCGAATTTCAATATTTGTTGATTGGATGTTTCAAAATGTTGGTTGATTTTGACTTTTCACTAGGGAGCTACTTCTTTCATATCTAGATTTCTTTAGTTTGCGAAACTGATTGTTTGATGTTTTTATTTTTAACAAGAATTTCAAAAACTAGTAAACTATGTAAACTAGAAAACTCACTAAATGCCTACCAAATTAAAAATTGACATGCTTGAGAAATAAAAACTTATGTATATTTTAAAAAGAAAACCTATGTATGAGGAACAAAAACTTTTACATTTAAAATTTTCTTTCTTTTTTTTTTAAAAAAAAATTTCTGAATTTTTTGAATAATATCAATATACTTTCATTTACTTATATGCTATTCAATATTCATTAAATTTGAAGTAGTTTTATGATTTAAGTTATTGTAATTATGCTAAGATAAATTATTTTCTGTATTCTTATATTCACTGTTGTATGTTGGCTGCGTTTGTTTTATTAACAGATTTCTGCTGTTGATGGATTATTTCAAGTGTTCTTTTTAAATGTCATCTATTAGTATCATGTCTAGATACTTCTTTTTCTCATATCTTGTTCCTTCCTTTCCGATTTAATCTCTGCATTTTGCTTTCTTATTTGAATTCATTTTATGACAGTTCAAGGGCAGCACAAATAGCGAATTTGAACGAGAAAAGGGAAAGTGAACTGATTTTAAATTAAATTTAGGTTTTGATATAATGAACACACTATTCCCAATATTAGATAGCAAATGCTGCATTATTTAATTTTATATGCATTATTTAATTTATTATGCATTGTTTAATTTTTTGTCTTCATTCCTTACTTATTAGAAGCTGTGTAATCATTTTTTCCAGTACGCTTCTTGAATTAAATTCGATGCACATCGGTTCGCAAATTATAGACATTAGCCATCTCTGGCTGTAATCGTATATACGAATCAATTTTTCTCATATTTTATCAATATAATAGAATTTCCCTAGGACTTCGATTTGATATTTTGTCGAGATTTCTATTTGGCTTGTTATTCATATGACTTGACAAAAAAAAGATCATAATTTGATGTTCTGAAATTTAGGCTTCAAAAAATAATCAGGCCATAATCTAGTATAACTTCATTGTGGAATTTCATCATTAAATGGTGTTGTTTATAATTAACTTGTTAATTTCAATTTCTTCTCAGCTTTCTGCTTCATGAGCAAGGCAAGCATGTTTAAAGATTTTATAGGATAAAAAAATTGTAAGGAACTGCAGTCAAAAGTTTGATAAATAGCTTATTAATTAATATTTCATCTACCAACCTCATTAGCTAGGCATGATGCTTAACAGAAATCGCTTTTTTTTGATTCGTTTTTAAAATGACGTACAGAAAATTGTTAACTAAAATAGTGAGTGCAGTTGAGATTTCAGAAAAAAAACTAAAGTCATTAGGCGAAGAATTGAGGACGATAAATGCCTATCGATTTTCATATGAAGAAATGGACAGAAATGGTTGTTAAGGAATTTAGACAAAAAAAATGAGAAAATAAATAATTCGGAAGTAGCAGTATTTGTTTGTTCTGAGCGCATGCAGTTATCGAGACTGCATGCGCTTAGAATTTTGGTTTAATTTGAAACAAGGCTTTGCCTATTAGTGAAAACTAATTTTATCTAATAGTTCAAAAATTATTAACGATAACGAATGTAAAATGCAAAAGTTACAGTATTGCATAAAAATCTTTTTATGGAGAATATTAAAAGCATATTATATTTCATTTTTCTCGGTTGATTATTCCCATACTCAAATTTTTAACTGTTATTTTTGTAGTTAATAAGCTGAAATTCAACATTTTCTATCACACTTCTTTCTGTCGCATTGAAAATATTTAATCACATATTTGTCAAGATTTTTATTCTTTTTCTGTATACTTTTCACTATAAGAATGTTACAAGAATTTCTCTTTTATCTGTTACATATTAACTTGGAAATGGATGCAATTATGGTGGAATCAAATCAATGATTATATATGACTGCTATGAGGAAAGAATGATTCCCGTTAATTTTTTTAAATCTGAATCGTACGTTTGATTACTCGTCATTCAGAATGAAAGCAGTAAATTTGAAGTTCATATCAGCATATAGTACGTAACTGGCAAAGTAGAGACAATATTTTCTCAATGGGAGTTGGATAAGTCGGTGGTTTAACAAAAGATTCGATTCACCTTTTAGAAGAATTTTTCCACTTCTTTTCTATCAGTTATAGGGTAAGAGATTGGGATCCCTTAATAAATGGTAATAAAGAATCTTAGATTGTCATCGGACAGTCACAAGCAACTTAAAGAGGTGGGAAATCGGTGTTTTTAAAATTAAAAAATTAAATTAAAGAATTGAGAATCAAAAAAGTCATGGAGCAATCAGTTCACGTTATAATAACACTGTTTACCGGTGAAAACCGATGAAGAGGGGGAAATAGATGAATTAGTGTGAAAGATTAACTAACAGTGGAGTATTTCAATGCAAAGAAAGTAATGAATTGAAAGGTTGGTATTGACGAAAACAGGCTTTTCACTGTTTCAATAAAAGAGCAAAGATAAGGGAAGAAAACTAATTAGCAGTTGGTTACAATTTAATAAATGTATTGGGCATGTTAGCCATCGCAAAACTTCGCAGTAGTCTTTCTTTAAGCTATCAATAACCAGCACACATTCATGTACACATATTCTTTAGTGTATGCCAAGTCGAGAGAAGAAATCAATGAAAACTAAAAACTGTTATGTGGAATACTTGAAATGAATTGAATAAAAATTTAGTAACGTAGCTATATATGGAAAGTTTTGCTGATGGCAGAAAGTATCGAATTTTGTTAGAAAGTATCGAATTATGAATTATTACTATGATACAAATTGCAGAACATGCATTTTTGCTCGCATAATTCTCGAAGGATGAATTCATCAAAAAAAAATGATGTCTAAGCTTTGAGAAAAAACGTAAGATAATGGTAATTAAGAACTGGAAATTGAAACAAAAGACCACAAAATGTCATATGTCGAGAACTGTTTTTTTTTCTGAACTACTTTTGCAGCATGTGTTTGTCTCGAATTAAACTGTAGAAAGTAAACAAAAGTCTTGAATCATTACTGATCGGTATTGAAATTTTCACTAGTAGTTCAGTTTGTATGGGAAACTCTTGAAGAAATTGTTTGACAAGAAGATTGGATGTAAGTTGCAGCAAAACAAGGAAGTGTTGATGGAAATATTTGGAGAAGTAAAACTAAATCAAATCCAAATGTCTATTCTATTATAGGAAATTGAAGTGGAAAAGATGAATATCGATGATTTGATGACTACAATGAATGATTCAAAATGTTGTGATAGGTAAACAGTACATTAGAAGCAAGTGCTTGAAAATTTTATTTAAATACGCAGCAATAGTACATACTACGGTTGTTAGTTTACTTCCCAAACCATTCTTCAGTTTCTTCACCAATCATCATCTCTGAGCACTATATTTCCTCAAGTTCTGATATGTTCAGATTAGCTGCGTTATTGATGAAGGGATACACAATTCCATAAGATAGAATTGGTGCAAATATGCCACGATGAAGTAAATCAAGATTCACCCAAATCTTAAGGTACCGGAATAGTGTGCTTTACAAATTGATGATAAATGATCGTTATCGAGAAACTACTGAAATAGTTTAGTTTCGCATTTCAAGGCTAGCTGAATAAAGTGAAATCAATCGGGAACAAAAGAAGAGGATTTGCTATGAAAAAGTTTGAAGAAGAGAAAAGAGAGGAAGAGGAAGTAAGTGGCATATACGCTTTAACAAATAAAATTAGAATGGGATTTGTTCGTCGTTTGCAGTGCAGTTTGATGCTTAAAGCAAAGTAAGCTTCTGCATCTTAATTATCTTTTACAGTCATTTTGATTTGCTTCTATAGATAACGGGTCAACAGTTGGTGTAAATAGTTTTAAGAAATTCATCTTTTTCATCAGCTTATAGTATAAAATAGGTTGACATTGATAGATTATTACCATATGAATTTTACAAAAATATCATTAACCTATGAGAACATTCATATTTCACTTCTACATTACTTCGTTTCTTATAAAGTTTCTGCTGTTTGAATTTTTACTTCTTTTTTCTGTAATATATATCGGCGATCTACGGATCGTTCTTCGGACTCTTTTATATCGGATTGATGCTTACACGACTATCAATTTTTAATTTGTTTAAGATAATTCGTTTGTTTTTATACGAGATGGTTATTATTCCTTCAGTTCACTTTTTTCTCACGTGATCATTTCCAAGAAAATATTTGCTTAATGAACGTCAAAGAAATAACTTTTACATCAATAACTAACATTTTAGGACGAATGTATATATATGCGAGCTAATATCGGACATTTTTACCCTTATTCACTACTCTTAAAATCACATCATTGTTGTTCATGACTTCTACAAAGGCAGAACACTTTAACACCTCGTCTTCATCATTCTTCATATGTTTTCACGGAAATAACAGCAGTTTTCGGTAATACAAACAAATGATATTGGCTAGGAAACGTGAGCTTTCACCTTATAAACATTCTGTATGGAATAAACGAAAACGTTTTTGTGAAACTCGTCAAGCTGAAGTCGATAATGAAATGTAAGTTGTTGTTCAATTCTATGTAATAGTGTTCACTGGTATTGCAATAGAAATTTGATTAATACTTCACATTTCATGCGAACTTTGTTCTAACTTTCGTAGTTTAGGTGAGGCAGAGCAAAAATTATGAACTATTTCCATTAGTTTCATTTCTAGAAGAAGAAATTCTGTGTTTCCCTTATTTGAAAGTCCTATTTCAGAGCAGTTTATATTTTCAGAGATACAACTGAAGATGATTTGGCTTATTATTCTTCAAACGCGAATGTTTTTATATTTCCTGTAGTGAATGAGAAAACCGGTGTTTTGAAAGGAAACTGCACTAAGAATAAGGCTTGCCTCTTAAAACTGTTAAATAGGCACTATCGTTCATTATCCTATCAGCGCTTTCGTGCCGCGTTACCATTCATTGTTTTGTCACTCGCCTTTTTATCGATGTCCGAGTTCTTCGTAGTAGCGGCAAATGAGTCAAAATCTTCTGATGTGGTGACGGAATTGAGATTCTTTAGCAGCAACAATAATCATAGTGGCAGTAGGATTAGCAATTATGGAGCAAGAACTAGTCAGTCATCATCAACAGCATTGCGCAAAGCGTATACGAATCAGTTTGCCGTCCGAATCTCAGGTGGTGATGTATTGGAAGCGGAGAAATTAGCAGCAAAACATGGTTTCATTAATCTTGGACCAGTTTGTTTTTTCCTCAAAATTTCTTAAACGTTTAAAGAATTCATCTTAGAGTGTATAGATCGCCTTGTGACATACGTTGATTATCATTAGGAATTGAAAATGAAAATGGTAAATGTACTGTTGTTCAGATTTTGCAAATATAAAAGATATTAGAAAGTTTTTTTTCGTAACATTTTCCTGGTTTTATTGATTTTTTTTTACTTTGAAAAATTCCAAATTCCAAATCATCAATTTTAACAACTGTAGATTGTTTGATGTGAATCTAAAAAAAAGTCATGCGTTATTCACAGCCTGCAACCTTTTGGTATGATGCTGATTTACTTATAGTATTATCAGCTTCAGCGTTTATAGTTAAGGTTTTGCCGAATGATGAATATTTCTTGTTCGAAAGTAGGCAAATAAAGAAGAGATCGATGCGGCGTCGAAGAAATGTTCAAACGAATTCTATTGCAAGAGAACCTAAGGTGGGAATTTTATACCGAATTTTTCATAGATTTATGAAAAATTTTATAGTAAGGATTTTAATAATTCGTTTATTTCTTTCAAATATTTAATTTCTCAAATATTTACTTTATTTGCTCTTTCAGTATCGATATTGTTTGACTTCCTTACTCTCTGCAGTTGGTTTCAGCTGTTATATACATAGAATATAAAAATTTTTGTATTATAACATGTAAAAAATAAAATTGTTTTTCTACTAGCAAATATTGAGTGACAAATGCTGCATATATATACACATATCATACAATATCATATAGGAGGATTTATAACATTGACTAAATGTGTAGGATTTACAGTTTTTCTTATTACAATTAGTGACCCTTCTTGCTTGCTACTCAATATTTGCGAATAGAAAGCAATTTTCGGAAGAATCAAGTGCCTTTCCATCACGAATATTTGACGTAACCCTACATCTTATGTACAGTTCACGTCATGTGATGTTGTGTGCGTCATGTGCGGGACATCAAATACTACAAATGCATTTTCAAAATTAATTAGACACATAGACAAGAGATAAATGTTTTAAATTTCCCGTTCATTGCTTGTTCATGTAACAAAAAAGGCGAAATTTTGTCGCACGAAGTTGAAACTACTATTGAAGATAAATGACTTCCTCGCTTTGCATCCATTATAGAACGACCATTTAAAAGAAATAATCGTGTTTTAAATTCAACATACTTATGAGTAGCTTTCAATGATATTATATCACGAGCAAATGACTCTCATATAAATTTGTGCAATTGAGAGCATCTAGATATTGCACCGTTTATTGAGGAAATACTCTTTTAAGTTTAAATGACGGAAGATTCTGTATTATTACCTCAGAACATATTAGACATCTTTCCTGATGAACTTATATTCAGTTCATTTCCGCTATTACTATTGAGAGATATTAATCTGTTCTACAACAAAAGGCAATAAGAATGAATTGAACATTGGTAAATTGTTTTCAAGTCTTAGTTGGCGAGTGACAATAATTATATTATGAAGAGACATCGAGATTTGAGATTTGCAAGATTTAAAAAAACATATTTCTTGTTCACTCTTTTAATAGTGAAATGGTAGTGCACTGTTATGGTTCATTCATTTGTGAAACCGATATTCTGATCAAGTTGAATAAAAAATAAAAAGTCACTTTAATCTCCTCCTATTACTTGAACTTTTAACAAGATTTTAGTAATAGTATAATAAAAACTGCTCGATTAATATAATTAAAATATCAGTTTTAATTAAAAGATGAGAGAATCATAAAAGAAAAATCTTATACTTTTTTAGGTAAAATGGATAGAACAACAAATAGCAAAAAAACGAGTTAAGCGTGATTACACGTCCTTAAAAGCTCGTTCACCATCTGTTCACTTGCATCTGTTTAAGGTAAACATTTTCCATAAACTTTATTTTGGATATCAATTGATAATGTTAATTGAAATTTAAACTTTTGTTTTCTGTGTTTCTATCTACTCAGTAAGTTAGTGTCATTTTTTGGATTTTATGAATTTCTATTTTGATTTGATAATTGAATAAAACATTATTGTGCAAAATAATGCTTTTGAATGAAAATTAAACAGAAAATACTGAATTTAGAAAATTGAGGAGGCTAATAGAAGAGATTTCTTTCAATGCCTTCATATTCACTTAATAAGAAAGCATTGCAATAATTAGAGCGAGTAATTAAAGAATTCATAGAATTTTCTGATTGGAATATTTGCCACTAAAAAATTCACATTTTATAACAAAACCTACAGGGCAATGAAATTAATGATGATCTCACAATAGTCGTCAGTGATGATGCTCAACAACAATATTCAAGCAATCGAAACAGGAATACTGGTGCCCACGGTATAGGACATTATAATTTGAATGATCCGTTGTGGTCCGATATGTGGTATTTGGTCAGTTTTAATCATAGCATATATAATACCTGGTTCTGCATTTTGCTAAATGTGAAATGAAGTAATTTCAGAATCCAGCTGTGTACGATCGGGGCTTCGACCATAATGTTCGCGAAGCTTGGGATCTTGGTTATACAGGAAAGGGCGTAGTTGTAACGATATTGGATGATGGTTTGGAACGAACACATCCGGATATTGCTCCCAATTATGTGAATTTCTAGAAAATTTAATGCAAAATTTTGAACTGATTGTTTTCCCTCATTGTATTTTAGAACTTTGAATTTCTGAAAATAGAAAATTTTATTTTTAGGATGCTAAAGCTAGTTACGACGTGAATGATCGTGATGAAGATCCGATGCCGCGGTATGACTATACGGATGAGAACAGGCATGGAACTCGATGTGCTGGTGAAGTAGCTGCTATTTTCAATAATTCATTGTGTATCGTTGGAATCGCTTATAATGCTCGAATTGGTGGTATTATTTTGGATTTATTTGGGAATGAATGAAGAGAAAAAAGATTTATTTTGTGAATCATAAATTAATAATGAAATTTTCTGTATGAACGGATTTGAGCATATGTAATAGCGGCACCTAAACAACATATTTCAATCCATTTTTTCATGTAAAGAAAAAAAATTCATGATTCAAGATTTAACTATCAAGTAAATTTGTATGGAAACGTAACAACTGGCATCGCTTCGGAAGAAGAACATAGCAGTCCCAGTTATTTAGTAATGTCGTCATTAGAGATTAATAATAGTTGTTGAGAATTTAGAATATTTTGGATCAGATTAATAATGATTAATAATAAATTACATAAACATTCAGATTTAGTTCTATAAAAAAGAGGGAAAAAGATCTTTTTATGGTTGAGTAACGTAGTTGGATATCTCATGACATCAGTTAGATGCTAAATACTTTTTGTGAAAGAATATACTTATTATGAAAGAATATACTAGATTCTGTTTTTGTTGTTATATCGGTGCTGCTTTATTTTCTTTTGTAATATTTCTATGAACAAATAAATTGCAATTTTTAGCATGGTTTTTTTAGCTACATAATTTTGGACTTTCTAAATGGCTCTGAAGTTGTTTTCGATTAGAAAATCACTGCTTAGCCTTAAACGTTTTCTCTTTGCAGGAATTAGAATGTTAGATGGTGATGTAACCGATGCAGTAGAAGCAACAAGTCTTGCTCATAATTCTGACCATATCGATATTTATTCGGCGAGTTGGGGACCGGACGATGATGGCAGAACAGTTGATGGACCAGCGAAACTAACAAGAAGAGCTTTTGAAAAAGGTATACGTGAGGTGAGTCGTTAAGAGAAAGTGTTTTATTATTTTATTGGGAAAATGGTTGATGAAAATATGTATTTCAGATTAGATAACAAGCTAATATTGATTAATATTATTTAGATTTTTCAAAAATTACCTCGGTTGAGCTAAAAAAAAAACTATGCTTTTGATTGATTTAAAATGAATAATCTTACCAAAACAAATTTTTATATTTTAAATAGAGGAACTGTTATTATTAGGGACGTCATGGACTGGGATCTATATTTGTTTGGGCTAGCGGAAATGGTGGTAAAGATGCCGACTCATGTAATTGTGACGGGTACACTAATAGTATTTATACATTATCGATATCATCCGCAACGGAACACGGCAACATACCGTGGTATTCGGAAGCTTGTAGTTCAACACTTGCTACTGCATATAGTAGCGGTGCTACTGGCGAGAAAATGATTGTGAGTTTTTTAAAATTTTATTTAAGGAGAAGCTAAGCAGATAAGTAAAAACGAATTCATCTCCTTTATCGATTTGGACACTCAGATAGTGTTTATTACATTTATCCAAGTCTCAAATTCAAACTAGTTGATGATGGAAATTTATTATTACTCATTCGCGAAGCAAATTTAAATGTTATCGAAGAAGTTTTATTTGCAGGTAACAACAGATCTACATCATTCGTGTACAAACGCTCATACAGGTACGTCGGCAAGTGCACCTCTAGCAGCTGGTATTGTTGCTTTAACTTTGGAAGCTAATCCAAAATTAACATGGCGCGATATGCAGGTAACTTCATTTATTCTTTAAATGTTATTGTTGCTGTTCAAGAAATTCTTATTATAAAAAAGTCTCAGTTAGCTTATGAGGAAATGAGTTAAAAAAGTTCAAGTGAGTTAAAATGCATTCGAAGCGAATGCTCTGTTATATTGGATTAGAGAATTTCATCTTGTATAAAAAATAAAAGATATTGCAAATATCTACGATAATATAACAAGGGATTGTTTTTCAGCACATTGTTGTTCACACTGCTCGACCACTCAATCTTCGTGCTGGGGACTGGGTAACAAATGGAGTTGGAAAGAAAGTTTCACATTCATTTGGTTTTGGTTTAATGGATGCTGGTGCAATGGTCCGATTGGCTAGTAATTGGACAACAGTTCCGGAACAGAGAAAATGTGTCGTATTTTATCCTGCTAGATACAAGCTAGTTTTTTTTTTTTTCTATTGTATTTAAAACTTTGCATAAATTTGAACTGAAAAACTTGCATTTGGTTGCATTTGCGAGAAAATGCCTTACTTTTTACTAGATCATTAGACATTTCAAATTCAGATCGAAATTTTCCCAAATGGTTTACTGAAAAGAATTTTATACAAATTTAGAATGTGGCGATAAAATAAAACTTGTATGTGAGAATTGTATATACTTTTTACGTTTTTACAATTCGTATGTTTAGTAAATATTTTTTCAATAGAAATATATTTTGAATAAAGTAAATTGATGTTGAAGTATCTATTTAATTTTGCTCAATTTCCAAGAATTACTTCATTCTTTAAGAAAGTAGAAAATGACTAGATACCTGTAAAATTTTGATGGAATTCTCAAAATCCTCTGCAGACGAAACACTAGTTTCATCATTCTTTAAGTTTGATCTTCTTTATGTATTCTTTTTTTTAGAACAGTACCACATGGCAATCGATTGCAGTTACAGCTTTATACAGATGGTTGTGCAAGTTATTCACGTAATAAAGTGGAATATCTTGAACATGTCCAAGCAATCATCACCCTAACTGCACCCAAACGGGGTGACATACAAATTTATCTTACTTCACCTTCAGGTATAGTTAATGCATAATTAATCTGTCAAACAGTTAAGTGATTGAATTTAGTTATTTGAAACCGATAGCAGCTAATTCTCCATTTAATTTAAAATTAATTCCTTTATTTCTGTTTCTCATACAGGGTGAATTAGTGTTGCTCTCAAATCACTTTTATCATTATATTACATAGATTTTTGCATGATATGATGTGAAGTTTTTTTAACAAATACTATAGAATATTATAGGAACTCGATCAACTTTATTAGCGAAACGGGCTCGTGATACTTCAAGAACGGGCTTCAGAGAATGGGCTTTCATGACAACCCATAATTGGGGCGAAATGGCTATCGGTCTATGGACATTAGAAATCAATAACGATGGATGGGATGGTAGATTTTTCAAATAGAATTTTTTTTAAAACATCGATGTACATTTGGAATTTACATTTTCGAATTGCATCATATTTAAAAATTTTTGAAAAATAGAATTCATTAGCTCACATGCCAGTTTCTTCAGATGCTGAACTGATTCGATGGGATTTGGTTCTTTATGGCACAGCAGCAGAAGTAAAAAATATAGGTGGTATACCTTTAACCTCTTCGTTATCACTAACACCACGTTCCTTGTCCAGTAAAGCACGGGCGCGATATGGTGCATTATGGGACGATACATCTTCTGCACCTGTCATTACTGCTTCTAGTAACATAGCTTTATTTTCTTTCATGTCTAGTTTTACAGTATTTTATTTATTTAAGCTTTCCGTCCGATGAAATTAACTGCTTTGTTGATAATTTAATTTTAATTCATTTTCAATGATCGGTTTAAAAAATAGCTGCAAAGCTTGATGGAACTTGCCTCAGCCTTTAAAAGTTATCGAGATCACTAAAACTTTGAAAATTTATGGAGTTTTATGACTAAATTCGTTCAAAGATCCACTGCATTATAAGAGATATTTTAAAATTATATGTACAGAAAAACGATCTATTCGGCAGAGTATGACAAAAGCTCTATCAAATGATCTTCCAAATATGGTTCATTGTTCCATAATGCATAGCAGGTTTTACTCGTTATTATTTTGTCAATACTTCTTTTTTGTCAAATCTTCTTTTCTAAAATTCAACTTTCCCGCTGATTTCTTTTCAAAATTTTATTGAGTTACGTATTTGCAACAAAAAAGTTCTTCAAATTTCTAAGGGAAAGGAACGTGGGAAGAAGGGAGATCATACTGTATTTAATTTAAAAAATGATTGTTCCTACTGTCATTAAATGCTTTTCTGGGACAGATTCTGTTCATTTCATGAGAAAAGGAAAAGCGGTTCCGAAGTCTTGTTGGTTGGGAAAATATGTTTTTCCTAGATGTCTTCATGTTTAATTTAAAGAACTAACACAGAATTCTAGAAAAAAGTTTTCAATTTTGCTGGCAGAAGTCAGCAATCATTTAAAATTTCAATGAAATTTAAGTTTATGGTTTTTGACCCTCACTACCTCCAACAACTGTCTTTGATCATGTTGTGGTCGCACAACGTAACTAGGTATTTTTATGTTTACGCGTCAAGTATTAATTATACGGTTATTTTACACCGAAAATTTTATTATGACTTAATCCGTATTTTATTTCAATTATTTACTGGACTGTTATAACGCAGCAAATCATATGATGGTGATTGTTAACCTGAATTACCAAAGGAAGCCTAGTTTCGCTATTTCCGTTTACCTGGCATATTTCCTAAGAAATCTTGCGCGTTGAAAATAATGATTTGTGCGTAGATAGCAGACCTGTTTTAAATTAATTTAACCATCGGTTTTAGGTTTCTTATTTCTAGAAACCTCTCAGCAATCTTAATGTGTGATTATGATGAACTTTGTGATCATTTTAAATTTCAAATTTAGGCTTTTCACTTTAAAAGTTTGTGATGATAAAAACATTTAAACGTGTCCTTTTGGGATTTAGAAATAATCAAATGGTGCGCTTTCCCTCAGTTCTCTCTGCCAGTATTTAGGTTGCTTTATGTTTTCAAAGTCTTTGTTTTATTTTACATTCAAATTGTTTACGCATTTTCTTCACTTTTATATTAAATGATAGAAACAGTCAGTCATTTTATGACTAAAAGAGATTATTACTTTTTTAAATTCTCCTAGTTATGTTAAATAGGAATTCATATGACTTTGTAGTAATGATGAGATTGTTTTGAATAAATGATCTGTGATTGTAAATTACGATACTGTATTTGTTCTTTAGTTTGCAATCCGAAGTATAAGTCAGTTAAATCATTCTTGAAGAATTAGGAAATATACAATCTGTAAAAAATGCAGATTTCTCAAGCACTATTTTGATTTTTATTTCATACATTTTTGCTCATCAAATTAAACTTTTTTCGATCTGCAAACAATCTTACTTCCTTTATTTTTCTTGTCAATTTATTTTCTGTGCTATGTATATATAAAAAACAATGTATACTTTTGTTTTATTTTTGTGCGAATGCCATTCGCAACATTGTCACTTCTTTGCTTGAAATTGTTTTGTGAGAAAAATAAAAAATTTTCTTCTTCTTTGTAGCATGGATATGTTTGTTTTATAGTAAAATGTAACCGAATAGAGCTATAAAATGATGTAAGCGTAGAATTGCAATGGCATCTTTTGTACCTAAAAACATTTCTAAAACCCATTTAAATTTTAGGAAAGTTGCAACCATTGATGGGAGCTAGTTGCTTGAACAATTTAAATAAAACAAATCCATTAGTTCTAGATGAAATTCCATTTAGAAGCGAATTAATGGAACTCAACTCCAAACCCAGTTGCCACTAAAGAAATGTTTCACTAATACGCATTTGTTTGGCATGCTCTCTATTAGATTGATTTCAGAACAAACTTCTGTTCTAAATTTCAGCTGAAATAAGGACCAATGGCCTAAATTAAAGCGACTATGGCCATGGACTAGTCTAGTCCTTTGGACACAACCGCATCTTTTGTTAATATCATTTACTCCTTTTCGAGTATCATACACAGCTAAAATATTATACAACAACATTTTTCCATTAGCATAACATTATCATTACCATAATATCTGGATCATGATTTAAAATTATAACAGGACGAAACTATCAATTGGAAATAATACATGGAATTGGTAAAAAATTGTGATCTCATTCCTTATATATTAATCGTTATTGCACCTTTACGTATCTCTCATACTTTTGAAAATAGAGAATTTTCTCAGTGGTTTCCAACATTTTTGATTGAGAATTCTCTTGATATTAACTAAAGTCAGCTACTTACCAAGTAGACCTATCAATACTATCTCGAGATTAATCTAAGATTTGGGTCGAAAAAACTGCTCGTTCATACGTTTCGCATTTTTTTTTCTTGCATTCTTTTAAAATCTTCAGTTATCTTTTGAAATTAAATTCAGGTCAAATTTGAACCTTCTTTTCAAAAATTCTTCCATCAAAAAAACTTAAATTAATTTAAAGTCCAAATGGTATCATACGGGTAGGATTCAAAGGAAGCCATGGATTCGGGAATCTACAATAGAGTTCCGTTCCCTTGTTTCTTACATATATAACATACAATGCCATTACTAATTTTTGTGATTTTTTTTCAAAAGCATCGATAAGTTTCGATTTCGCAAAATTACTTTGAGAAAAAAACAGATAAACACATTGTAATTAATGTCAATAAGTTTGAATGCACGAATAGATGATGTTTAGTGGAATTTTCAATTAAATTTGATGTAAAAATTTGAAATGAAAAAACTATGCAATAAATTTGATGTATAAATTTGAAATGAAAGAACTATGCAATAAATTTAATGCTACTGCAAGTTAGCTTTACTGTAGTTGATTCTTTTTAAAAATATAATAGTGACAATTAATAATGAAATAGATTATCAAGAAGGAATCGATGACTGATACTTTGTTTACAAATATGACCAATAAATTACACATACGATGAAATTCGGTAACCTAATATCGCATTAATTTTGTCAACAAAGGAAAATGTAAGAAAAATGATCGCAATACGTGGAAACAAGGATACAGATAGTTGTCAATAACGTTACGTAGCATACGTTCGGAATTTTATTCAGCGGAATTCTTCATTTGAATAACTTTTGATTCTTCATTTGAATATCTTTGAATAACTGTTATCAATCTCTTCATTTTCAATAATAATTCTACACGAATTTATGAAATTTCCTACAGATTTCATCGTATTTTTCATATGAAATATGCCGAAAATACAAGCGATATTTGTTGACTTTTATTAATCATTGAAAAATTTCATTTCTTTCCTACTTTTAAAGCAATCTATTTTTTGCATAAGCACATTTCATTCAACTTTAGTTTTACCCCTCTTTCTATGTTTAATTGTATGTAAGCATTTGCAGAAGTAAAAAAAAAAAATTCAGAAACTAAGCTTTAATGTTTTAATTATTAGATGAAAAGTTTATATGATTCTGTAAGTAATTCATGTAGCAATGTAATGTTAATATCAGATAACGAATATTCGATATGTACTAGAAAATAAGTAATTGATAACTCGAAAGTACTCGAAAACAATGAAAAAATGCAACCATATAAATTGCATTACATCTTATGTACTATCCACTCCTCAGTGACCTTTGTTCACCTGTCCCACCCACGCATCCATTCCACCCCTTTTAACACCCACGCAGGATGCCTTGAAAATTTGCAGTTGTTATTGCATTGCAGCGTTCTTCCAGCAGTTTGTGGATCTGACTGGCCGAAATTGCTTCGCTCAACTGATTTGAAGAATTGACAGTATCGTGGATTCAGTTGATCGGGTTGTGGATAATTGATCGGGTTGTGTACAATTGATCGGGTTGTGGACAATTGATCGGGTTGTGGACAATTGATCGGGTTGTGGACAATTACTATTTGACGAATTGCAAATGTTCAGTAGGGGTACTCTTCGAATTCTTCTCGGACTCGCAGTATTAGGAACTTGTAAGTTCTCCTTTCATGTTCATATGTTGCTCATTTTATCACTTATTTTAAAACTTTTTCCATTTTCAAATTATTTTCAAATTATATTTTGTGCTCTTTCAAATCCTTTTGACGTACCGCTATTTCTATGTGATAATCAAATGGGAATACTCTTTCCATTTGAAGTGATAGCCTATTCTTTATCAAAAAGATTGCAAAGTATTTTCATAATTGATGCTGCTTTCAGGTTTCGTTGCTTTGAAAGCAGATGATGAAGTAGATGGTGAAGTTGAAGAGGAAATTCCTGCAAACGAAGAGGACATCATTACAGTTCCCGATAATAAGGTCATATAATTTTATCAAACTTTAGAAATTTCTTTATTAAACTTTTGGAGAAAGGATGGAATGAATGAGTTAAGAACTTAAAAGCTTATTCCTGTCCAGCCTAATTCATTTTCTATAATAATTAGATCTGTGAAATTTTACGGAAATTAAAGAGAATTGACATATGTATGCTAAAGATGAACCATTTCAGATCTCTGATGCCGTGGAAGTTGACGATTTAATGGCACCTTCGCCTGATGTTCATGTGGCTTTTATTTTTATTCAACCGGAGAATTCTGAAGGCACTATTTATCAAAATTTTATCATCCATTTTTCTTCTCTCTTTCAGCCATTTTTGTTAAATTAATGATATTTTCCATTATTGGTTTTCTTTTCAGATCTTCCTAGCGGCAAGCTTGTTCAGTTCTTGATGGGATTTCAGAATCATGGCGAAAAAGATTTCACCGTGAATTTTTGCGAAACCTCTTTTCGCTACCCGCAGGATTTTAGCTACCACATACAAAATGTTAGTACTTTTGTGATCGGATAAAATTTTCCCTTTTTTCTTGATTTAATTAAACCCAATTTTTTTTTCTGTGATTCTGTCTAATTTTATTTGCCTGTTATTTTAGTTCTCGAGGGTGCAGTATAATCGTGTTGTAGCAGCTAAACAAGAAGCTACTTTTAACTATGCTTTTTATCCATCTGATCAATTTGCTGGACGACCACTGGGACTTGTCGTAGAATTACAATATAAGGATAGTGCTGGAAAAGCATACAAAAGTACAGTTTTCAACGAAACTGTAACGATTGTTGAGGATGAATCAAATTTCAATACGGAAACCGGGTTCCTATACATCATATTTGCAGCTGTTGTTGTATTAATATTATTGGCCGGACAGCATTTCCTTACCAAGGTTATAAATATTAAATTTCTGAATTACCAATGATATCACACAATGTAACATAAATTAAAAGTTGTAAAAGAAGTGTTGTGAAGAGGAAAATTGTTAGATGTTGAAGGATTAATCAAATTTTTAACTTAGGAATTATAGGACACATGAAATGCATGTGTAATTTTTATGGATATACCACATGAAACATGAATTATAAAATAATTTGCAGTTTCGTGATTAATGATCATTTATTTACTGCAATTGTAATATTTCAGTTGACAAGAAAGCATGGAATGGCCAAAAGTCGGCAAATACAACCGATTGAAATGGGGACCAACAGCAAGAATGAAGTTGATTTCGAATGGATCCCGCGTGAAGTACTTAATCATAGTAAGAATTTCATTGAATTTGCTAGCATTATAAAAAAAAATTTTGTGGAATAATTTTTGAAAAAAAGTGATTCGTATGATGATCATTCTTAACTTTAAGCGAATCACAGATTTCATTTTTTTGTTTTTCAAATTTCAGATAAATCGCCGAAACCAGGATCTCCCAGGCAGCGGAAACAGATGTAGCGCTTGGATTAAACAAATAATATTGTTTTCGTTCTTTCCAAAATTACAACTAATAACTTGGAACTTATATTCAGTGAAATGAGACAGGGATTTTTGTTCAGGGATTCAGATATTAATATTTTATAATTTCAAGGGTTTAGAATGTTTACATTGCTATTCTAGATTATTAAAACTCGGAGAGTCCTGCAATTTATGCACAAAAAGTTAGATTTTGCGAAATTTATTGTAATAACTTATTTTAGAGTTTTGCATAGCAGGAAGTATTCATACAATCATTTCTGTTTTGTTGTTATCGGATTATATTTGGTAATTTTATTAAAACAGTTAACACTTTTTAATCTTTTTGGTGCTGCATATTTCTTTTTTTTTTGTAAAAATTGGGGAATGTTTTGTGTTTCTTGAATAATTTTATTTGAGAAAACCACTGACGAATACCATGTCAAGATTATTATTTTCTTCAGTATAGCATGCCTGAAATGCCACTATATTTCATTCCTCATTTTATTCACCGTTTTATTTTTTTTTTTTTTGTTAAGGTTTTTATTCTTGGTGTGATATTGTTTCTGATAAAATAATTTTTCGTATCTGTATCTGGTTATGCAATGGTATAGTCCTAACAGCATAAATAACTTCGGATTTGTAATTTGAGGAGATAACATCAAGATGACATACCTATGAAAGAAAATCTTTGTTTGAAAATGGTATTTTCAGTAATAACTGGTTTTTTACATCCACTTGAATCTATATTCGGTAGATGGACTTGATGTGTTACTACAACATTAAAACCCAGTTATCTTGCTAGTACTCAATATAAATTTCAGGATATCATTATTAAGATGGATCCTTTTGGATCTCTGCATAATAAGACAGTTGAAATGTTGTGTGCAAAAATGACCGATTATGGGCTACCTTCATCCACGAATAATGGTTCTGTAACTTTATGTCTTTTTTTTTTTCAGAATTGATTTATTCGATTCTCTTATTATCAATTAAATCTAAACTTTAGTAACAAATGCTTATATTAACATTTGATAATTCCATATTTGAAGAAGTTCAGTCAGCAAGTTTAAAAAATGCTGTGTTTGCAGAGTTGATCTTGAATTGAATAAAGATGATAACCTATGCAGAGAGATGAAACTTTTTTGTTGTAGCAGGAGTGAAACTTGTTGTTATTTAGGTGATTTACAAAATGAAAAAGAATTAGAGGACAATGAAGAGATGCTAGATTTGGATTCAGATGCAAATTTGCTTTGCAGGTTTGCTTTGTTCCTCATTATGAATGTCGTAATGGTTAATGTTGAAGTGAAATTATATTCCTTTTATTTTTTTTAAGACCATAAAATTAGAGAGTTGAACTGAAAAAAGGTAATCTTCACATCTTTAAGAATTCTCCATATGTATGAACCTGAAATCTATATAAAAGCGAAATACTGTTTATGCTTGATTTTTTCGGAATTTTCTTTTTTTTTGAATAAAAGATGATCTGTTGATGCAAAATCGGTGTTTACTTGAATTCTTTTCTTCCAGTTACTTGTCAGATTTATGCATCGTTGAAAAGGAAAACATTTCGAGTGGTGTTATTGATGAAAGTGTTGGAACTGGTTTGTTACACATCTGTAAAAAAAGTATAGATCTGTTGAAAGAACGATACGATAAGTGTATTGAGGTTTAGTTCTATGATTGATATAAATTTTATATTTTGGTACCTTATTTCCCTTTTTTTTCTACATTAACTTTTTTTCCATCTCTGAGGAATGTTTATAGTAAAATTGTTGGATGTCCGTTTTATGAATTTCGTTGGAAACATTATAATTTAATCAGTTGGTGAATGAGTTACGAAGTAATTATGAAGCGGTTACTGAACGAACTTCTTCACTACACATAGCATGTGATCGAATGATGGCGCATCAAACTCAGATTGCTGCTGGAGCTGAACAAATTCGTGCAAACCTCTATTATTATACTCAATACGATTCTATTATGAAAGTGAGTTTGATCACTTTTTAATTTTGATATTTTTAGAACTTAATGAGATAAGTATTTTCGTGTGTTTTTCTATACTTTCTGAGCATCCATTTCAGAAACTAAGCACTGGCAGATTTTCAATAACAGGACAAGTATTTACGCAGATTTTATCAACAATCGATGAATGTTTGAGATTTTTGAGTAACCATATTCATTACAAGGATTCCGAAACTTATATTACCAAATACAAGCAGTGTTTGTCAAAGTATTATTATCTTTGCTATAAATTATATGTGCGAGAATATTTCCCCTTTATTGCTCTGACAATCATTAAAACATTGGCGAAATTGTGACTTCGACTCAGAGTAATTGTTTTTTCAAACAGAAGTAGACGAAAAGTCGGAATTTTATTTTTTTTTTTTTCAAACAAAGCACTTTTAGTTATTTAAATGCGTACAACTGATAAAATTTAGAGCGATGACAGTGATAAAAATGGGTGTCATGGCGGATCTAGAAGCAAGTCATAATGCCGTGAAGGATAGGCATATAAAGTTAGATGTCGACAGTATGTTGTTAGTATTTTTTTTAAACAAAAATTATGACAGCAATTTTTTAAGAAATATTTTAAATCCAAGAGGCGATTTATTGATTTTCTTTCTACAGGTCATCAGAATGGTTATAACGATGATGATGCTTTCGCATTACTATACGGTGTTTTCGCTGCTCGAGCCAATTCTATTCGATCAGCTCTTAGTATCGCTGAGCAACACTTTCGAGATATCTCAGAATTTCAGTTAATGGTAGCTGATTGTCAACAAACTTACTTTAAAATACGATATCAAATGCTTGAACCTGTAATAAGAAGTACTATTGAAGAACTAAAAAGGTTATTTTTTTTTGTTTCCAAACATTTTGTGTGGAAAATTATCCTTAACTCTATAAAATATTTTGTCCTTTCAATTGAACTGTTAAGCATTTTTGATTTAATTCCAGGAAATAGAGATTTTGATCATAATATTTTTTTTTTTTTTTTTATGCAGAACTCATGAAAATAGCTCATGTGCATTAACTAGAAATGGTTGTGCTTTTTTGCTTCGGCTTTGTGATGATGAATTTCGATTGTTCAAGCAGTTCTTTACAGTTGGTGAGTAAAATACGCTTTCTGGATAATAATACATACTCTTCAGAAACTTCATTGATTGTTTCCTTTGTCCTGTAAAGCATTTTAAATTTGAGTACAAATTATAGGTGATAATGGTAGTGGCTCAAGATCTGTCACGGCGATTTCATTGCCAGGTTCACATGTCTCACTTTTGGCCCCATTCATCTCAGGGACAACATCATTCGATGATTTTATCGAGTCACTGTGTCGTGTTTTTTATGATATTCTGCGACCTATTATTATACATAATCCACATTTGGAGACTCTTACTGAGCTGTGCGCGATTATGAAAGTAATTTCCGATTCTTTTTTTTTTTTCAGTGTTTAGTTATGTAAAACGCAGGTTGATCTGAATGTTTTGAAAACGAAGTCTGAGTATCTGATTGCCTTGATAGTTGGTAGTTAAGGGGATGTCATCGTATGCGAATGTATTCATTTTGAAAGTTTAAGGTTGAAATGATTGAAGAGCGTTGTGGACTTATGCAATCAGTAATGTCAACAAAACGATTAGCAGATTGTATGAGTGCTCGGATATCATCACCTCCTTATGCTGATGAATATATGAATCCACGTAATGGATTTGTACGAGTTATGACTGAAATAGTGGGTGATGTTGCTGAACGAATTGTTTATAGGTAGGTTTCCAATAATAGTATATTTCAGATTGCAACTTGATGTGTAATTAGTTATAAGAAATGTTTGTAATTTCATAACTCGACTAATAAGTTGAGCACATTTATAAATATGCTTATTATGTTATAACGGTGGA
Source organism: Mansonella ozzardi (assembly GCA_029876185.1). Classification (NCBI taxonomy): domain Eukaryota; kingdom Metazoa; phylum Nematoda; class Chromadorea; order Rhabditida; family Onchocercidae; genus Mansonella; species Mansonella ozzardi. Next base: position 100,448 of record JARVGP010000004.1, on the reverse strand, counting down.
TTTCTGAACAATTGCAGAACTAGTTTATATGCTCAGTCAGATATAGCCGGTTTCATTCCATCGAGCGGAGATCTTGCCTATCCGGAGAAGCTGGAAATGATGAAGGAAATCGAAAAGGAACATACCGTAGAAAAGGTTATCTTTTTTTATGTCATCTTGAACTATCGTTTTTTCTTATATCCTTTTCTTACTTTCTCAAAATTAAACAAATTGATTTAGAAACACAACAGAAAATATTCAGGATGACGTGAATGCTATCTCGTCGACTTCTGCAGTTCGTTTTTACTGTTTGTGGTATCCAACAGTCCGACGTACCGTGCTTTCCCTTTCGAAACTATTTAAATGTTTGGAGGTCACTCATTTACTGATTGCAGTGCTTATTTAGATCTGAACTTGTTAACATGAACTTCAGGTTTTTGATTGAGACTGCCAATATTTTAGCCGTTAGTGTTTCAAAGCATTGCTCGTGAATTGTTGACAGCATGTTGCCAGTCACTGGAAGATGCAGCAGAAAAAATTCGAAATCGCTCTACGGAGAAAATTCCGCGCACTCGTCGATTCCTGGATGCCGAATTATTTATCGTGAAACATTTGCTAATATTGCGTGAACAAACGAGTCCTTATAGAGTCATTGTGCCACCTGGTAATTAATTTAAGTTTTATAATTTTTTATAAATTCACAGATGTATTCAGTTATTTAATTTTAGATGTATGTTACATTCGATCGCGAAACAATTGTAATGCTAATCTATCGATTTGATGAGAATTTTTGATTTTAGGAAGCCTGCCTTCTGATACCATTCCTCAGCGCGAGTACATATTGGATTTTAGCAAATACAAAACTTCTGCTTCACAGCTCTTTCATGATAGACACAGATGGTTTGAGTTGACGTCAAATAATGCCTTTCTGGAGTTTTTATTACAAGTATCATTTCTGTACATACGTGATATAACATTATTACAATTATCAACTCAAGATGATATTTGGGGTAAAAGTATTCAGATCTACAAAGTCTTCTAAAAGCTATATACAAAAAAAAAAAAAAAATGAATGACAGCATATGCATTATTAAAACTGATTCATTTTAAGGTACCATTGGCAGTAACGGAAGCAGTTGGTGACAGCCGACGAGTTATTGATGTTCGGTTAAAAACTCACTGTCATAACCTGATAGATATAACTAGCGATATGATTATTTTTGAATTTGCTAATTATATTGCTAAAGCAGAGGAGACTGTAAGTCACTTCAAAATGATATAATTTGATTTTGCTAATTGTTCCTTTTTCATGTTCTCTAATTGTGCTAGTTTGTCGAAGCGATTACTTGCAATGACTTTTTTAGGCAGCGATGCCTGAATTCAATCTTGCAAATAACGATTCTCTGAAAGCAAGTAGTATGCAGAATTTTGTCGGTCAAGCATATAAAAAACTGAACTGTTTGTGGCCTGAGGTAAATATTTATAAAATAATTTAATTTGCTGTTCCAGATAACTTTTGTCTCTATTTTTCTTAAACTTTAATGCCTCTTCCAGATCAAAGGTTGTTTCGATTTGTATATTGGTTCCAAAGAAACTGAAAATATCTTATTGCAACCAGTAAAGAAGAGAATAATTGATGTGAGTTTCATCCCTCGACTGCATCTGCTTTGAGGTATTATTCTTGTGATAATGGAAATTCTGTATTCGTTTTCTTCAGGTATTTATACGTGCAAGTGCTTTTGTTGATAAGTTTTACGATGATGAACAGAAACAGATAGCTGGTCTTCCTGCTCAAGAACATATATGGTTGGTAATGAACGCTTAATTTTCCGATTCGATACGATTTTAAATTGCGCTTCATTTATTTTACATATGCAATAAAAAGTAACAATACGATTCATCGCTATTTCATATAAGTTCTGGGAAATGGACATACAATAAAGATAAAGTTTTAAACAGTCATAAGCATTACTAATTCTCTACGGAAATTCACTGCTGTAAAATTAGATTGATTTCAGTTTTTTAGTGTTTTTTCATGTATAAAAGTTGATATGCTATTTAACTTGGATGGGATAGTGAATTATAGAGTGTTACAAAGTTATTGATTAGCATTGTTTTGTTTGATTTGTATCAGTTTATCAGTTATATCACAATTATAGATGTTAGCATAATATTTGAATATCGTTGAATTGGTCAAAGAAATGTTGTTTCAATAGAAATCGTTTATTGCCTAATGGAATGGGAAAGTTAGCGAATGATGCACATTAACTATTTTTTAGTTACGTATTCCACTTTCTTATGTACTTTATCTTCATTATCTTCTTCATCTCAACGTGGTATGGTCGTAGGCAAGGCAAAAAACAGTAATGCATACATAATGCATACATTAAATTTTCATCATTGTATTCACCTATTGTTCTGCCAAAAATTTCAAAATTATTTCGTTTCCTCGAGTTCGCGATCCAATTTCTCAAATATGTTGGTTTCAAAAAATTTACACAATTAAACACGTACAAATGCATAATCGATATTCAAGTTGGGGACTGCTTTTTTTCAAAGAACCTAATATTAATAACCTTTATTGGTAGCGATATGTTTTTTAAAAAAAAATTAATTAAGATAAAATAACAGTTAAAGATCATGAATTAATAATGTAGACCTTGGAAATTTATTCTGTGCATAGCAAATCTGGTATTCGACGAATCGCCAATGTTTTTTTTCGCTAAATCAATAATTTGTGTGAAGAGATTAGACTAAATATTCCCAGTAAATTAACCTATCCTGGAAGAAATGCTCATACAATGATTGAAACAGAGTACTTAACGTTGCAGATTTTTTTATAAATGGGAAAAAAGATCATATTATGGTGCAAGATTGTTGGAAGTTTAAAGGATTAAAAAAAAAGTTTACAATTTTTTGGTACTCTTGATATAATACTAGTATTATATCTTGTAAACTTTATTACCAGCTATGAAAAAGTTGATTCGGATTGATGGTTGGATACACCAAACGGTAGTTTACCAGCACGATTTCTTATAATTATCGTACTATATTATTGTTTAAGTGGTTTTAAATAATAAATTAATATGAGTAACTTTAATGAAAATTAAAGAAAATGAAAGGATTGATCAGGTTAATTTCATGGAAGGCTAACTGCAGTAAGTTCAAAATCAACAAATCCCTTAACTATCGCGTTCACACTATTCAATTTTTTTTTTTATGGTTTAGAATTTCTTAAATAGTTTTTCTCCATATTAATTGAAATTTTAAAAAGAATTAATACTGTAGAGTTGCGTTTAGAACATGAAAGCTTTATTAAAATGAAGTTTAGTATAGTTTAAAGTGAAGATTAAAATCTCGGTAAACGAGTCTGTAGATATATAAGATAAAATAGGAAAATTCAGCTTGTTTCAAAAATGCTATCATTGCATTTCGTTTTAGTGATAATGCTGCAAGAAGAGTAATGATATTATTTAAACTGTAAATGATAGTGTGAAATGTTGGAGGGAATCGAAAAAACATAAGCAAGAAAAATTTTAATTAGAAATCTGAATATATCGTGGCTACCCTGAGAAATTGCATTGGATAATCATTCTATCAGAATCCTATAAAACAGAAATGCTTGAACATTTTCCATGGAAGAAATATTTAATTGTGATCCAATCATTCAAGACATCTACCATATTTTGTTTATTATTATGACATGGAATGAGTTTGATTGTAATTGCTACTATACTATTGCTAATGAGATGCTTCATTGAATAAATGTTTAATTATGCATGAAATGAATTTCAAGAAGCATATGCGAATATTGATTGTAAATTAAGCACAGCTAATTATTGCTATGTGAAGCAACATTTCGAGTTTAGGCAAAAAGTTCGATCAGAAAAAATAAAATGTCAGTGTGTACTCATAATTCATTTCTTATTACCAATTCAAATCACTGCGCGATGTCTGCTATTTCAGTCCAATTCATTTCGGTTCAGTGCACTTTACATGATAAACCTTTATTTAAACTGTATAAAATATTCTTTATAATTTGCCCATTATTAGTAGATAGATGAATCTGAGATGATCAAAATAGGAAAGCATGAGATAGATAATGGTAGTGCAATGATGCTATTCATGGCGGTTTTATCACTGTCATCCTCTTAAGAACAGGAAAATTTTTTATCATTTGTTATTACCTTTAAGAATACAGTTTGAGTCCTTTACGTTTTGTCAAGTACTTCAAGCAGTTTATATGATAGCCTAATCTTTAAGCTTATAATCCCATCTTTCAATTAAATTAAGTTTTCAGTTAATGGAGTCGATAAATGAAGAAGTTGAATGTGTTGCAAATTGTAGAGATTTAATGATATATTCGTAGTTATCACTCTATTTTAGATTAAATTATGTATGACACATGGAAGAGAAGATCTATGACAACAGCACAGGATTCTGAACCACCTATTAAATACCGCCGTATTACAGAAGAAAGTTAGTTTTAAAATCATTTTTTACTCTTTACACTCAGCTTCTAGATTTATACTCTAAACATTCAATTTTAGATTGCCGTAGTGCGAAAATAATTGAAAACGAAGGCAGGTTGGTTTGCTTGGTATCGTTTAAACTTGTACACTATACATGAAGGCATGATCCTAAAAGTTATGAGATATTCAGAGACGTTAACATTAAAATACTTTATTTTGTCAGTCAAATATTAATACTACTATCATCATTTATTTCATATGTTAGAACAAATAAAATTTAATTCAGGAATTTAGTTCCTAAAGATTAAATCTTCCTCAAAAGGTTTGTCTAATTAGATATATTTATTTTTTTGATAAAATAGTTTTGCAAATAAAAGAATTGAAGTCATACTCAAAAGTATTGTATTCAGGTTGAGTGAGAATCTAGAATTTCCTGAGCAATGCTGCTCTAGTGCACCACCACCTCTTATTATTGATGACGATCCATCGAACTTCCTCAGTTGCAATAGTCTTGGTTCACCAAAACAGGTCACATTTACAATTTGCGCAACGTTGTTTTTTTTTAAACATTTTATAGAAAATTCACGAAGGAATAAACTAATTCGTGGAAATACATAAATTTCAGGTTTGGGACAATCTTTGCGCCAAGGAATGTGAGAGAACCAGGACTGACAGCACTCATTTCCGACTTTTCGTACTTCTAATAATGATGCAGGCAATAGCTTTCATACACTTACATAAAGAGAAATAAAATGATTTATGAAATGACTGCTGATGAAACTCTATGGTGCAGCTTATAAACCGAGAAGAATTTAAAAGCCTAGAAGTATAATTTTTAGTTTTGCATATATATGGGATATCGTCGCGAAACATACCATCTTGCATTGGATATTTTCGATCGTATAATGACTGCGCCTGACTATAGAGACGATGTTAGAAGAAAAAAAGTAATTTTTAAAGCGGTCTTCATCGCTTTCATGGCTTCTAAAATAGAGGTTAGTTTTTTCCAAACCTAATTTGTCCAGAATTTTGATCTAAACGTTGCTTTTGTCTCAATCTTTTGCTTTGGGACTAAATTACTTGAAATCTTTGAAATTATAAGTCCAAGATTTTAAAAAAAATTTTTTTTAACAATGATATCATAGCCTGCAGCGTTATTCTTTTCTCCTCACTAACAATTCGTGCTGACGGATTATTAGGAAGGAAAGAAGATATGAATGGTGAAAATCGAGAATTCCAAAATACTTAATATACTGAGAAAACAGTACTTTGGCATAGAATAATCGGCAAAGTGTGGAATGTAAAAACATTGTTCTGAAATGAGTGATTTAATGAAATAACATCTAAATAACTCAGGAACGGCGAAAAAACCATTGGTCGGTTATAGTTGAATATCTACGCGAAGTTTCTCCCCGTATTGCTTTACCAAGAGAAACTATATTCGAATTGGAAATGAAAATTATTACCGTATGGAAATTTTCATATTCCATAACTCCGAAGTAGATTAGCATTTATAACATGAATCTTTCTTGTTTCTTTATAAAGAAATGAATCAAAAATGCAAAACTGACCGTACCTCTGATCTTGGCAAATCACAAGAAACAACAGTTAATTTTACAATGTCAATTTTAGAGTCTCAACTGGTCATTAAGAACTATAACCGCCTTAGAATGGACTAAAATATATATGCATATGGCGCGAGTTTTCACCATATATAAACGAATTCGTAACCTGTCTTTGGCACATCAGTCAACACCAACTAAAAAACGAACGAAAATAAGACTAAGATTATCTGATGATGAAGAAGTGGACTTATATACATGGGCACAACTAGATGACCTCATCATAGGCGAAGCAACACCAGACTTGTACACTCGAACTGTAGCCGCAGAGGTTATTTTATGTGTTTTAAATTAAATAGAACCACTAAATACTCAATGCTATGGTCACATTCGTCAACGAAAAACAGTTCAGGTGACTGCATTCCTTTTAAAATATGAACTGCCAAGTCTTTTGCTGTTCACTGATTTATATTTGCTTAGAAAAACTTTCGTTTAAAGAACCAAAGTGATTATTTTTATTCATCATTCTTTTATTACAATAAAAAAATTTTACATAATAATGAATTTAATAATTCAAATGAAATCAAATTTTTTATTTTTAGATTCTGGATCTCTGCACAATGGATCGTTACAGTTTTAATTTCACATACCGTCAACTTGGAGCAGCAACTTGTATCACAGTGTTGGGTTTGGATTATGAAATAGCCTTAAGGGTTACAGGTGATTTTTAGATCAAAATTTCGGATCCTATCTTATTCAATAACACTAAATTTATATAAAATGTAAAATATCAGTCTTCAGGAAAATTTTTGTCGTTTGAGATTTCTTTCGTTGATTTATGTGATTATTAATTATTTTTTGTGAAAATTCCGTAAAAAGAACTTTTTCCGAAGTAAAATAATTTCAGGTTTTGAAAAGAAAGATTTATACCAGGCAATTGAGTTCGTAAATTCATATCGACGAATCTACTCAAAGTATGCCCACAAAGAAGATATCAATTTAGCAACTATTTATGATGATGATGATGATGATGAACGGGATCTTTTCGAAGATTCAGATGAAGAGGAAATTGAGGTAGTAAGAATGCAACATATAACACCTTGTACTCCAGAATGGATACAAGACATTGAAAAGGCGTCAGGAAAATTGGGAATTCCATTCCCGTCTATACAATTTTATCAAAAAGTTCAAAGTAGTCATGGAACTCGCGGAACATCAGAATCCATCGATAGAGCGCAGCAGCGTATCGTGAAGGAATTGAAGACTCCAACCGAATTTAAGAAAAAACCGAGTATATTAATGTCTAACACAAAAATGTCTAGCAGAGAAGTGTCACTGTTTGTAATAAATGTCAACTCTCCTAGCTTTCTCCAAGCTAATATACCAAAACAGAAGAGACTAACAATTTTGTCACCTAGAATTGATAGTGAAGAAAGAATTAGCCAATTCGTCGGCACTAGTTCAATGGACAGAGAAGAATTTCCCAGCACTTCAGAAGAAATACCAAGAGTTCTTACGCCGGTACAGTATTTCCGCAGATAACATTAATTTCTCTAATGAAAAAAAAAAAAAAATTTAATATTAGTCAGATGCTCGGAATCGCTTTGCAACTTTTGATTTGATAGCATGGTTCAGAATTTCACTATCTCAACGAAATGTCATCTTTTCAATAGCAAACTTTTTAAATATCAACCTAACCACACGTTTATATACTATATCGGGGGATTATTTAGAACTAACTTCTAAGAAATCTGTCTTTTGTCATTAATTTTATACAGTAATCCGATTTTGAAATATGACATTGTTATAATTGATAGCCAAATATTAAGCTGACAAAACTTGGCTACATTCTTGAGATCACTTTTTTGCAGATGTTTATATCTCCAGCTAAATCTACCAAGCACAAAGTATCACGTAAAGGTCCTAAAAAATTTGTGGAGATGCATGAACATGGAGGTACAGAACGAATAACAATTCACAATAAAAAAGCGCTACGGCGAAAGATCAATTCATTGACAAAAAAAAAAGGAAAAGGAGAGATAGTAGCAAAGTTATTTCTATCAAAATATGATAAACAAGGAAATACGAAAATATGCCGTGAGATTCCTGTTCCTCATCCAGTTGAAGTAATGGAAAAACGAATGAAAAAATACAGTACACAGTGTTTCCCTCTTAAAAAAGCAACAACGGTTAGATCATTTCTTGAAATATTACTTCTCAAACATAAAATTAAATAATCATTATTGTTGTCTTACATGTTTGATTTCATTTTAATTACAGTATGTTAGTGATAATAAAAATACTTTCGCTTTTACATAACTTTTGGCTATACTAAAAAAGAAATGAATGTAGTAGACTTTTTTAAACACTTTTATGCTTTATATGCAATCAATATATAAAAAGTTGAAAACTTTGATGATAAGCTAAGACAAATTTTTTTTTTTATCTTATCAATATTGAAATATCATTAGAATAAGTAATTCTTAAATCTTATTCATTATAACATAATTATTGTAATATAATTGCTTCTTCTTCGATTCATTTTTTTATCATTTCAGGAAATTGTTGTAATGCGTTTACAACAATTTTGGATGGAATGTGAAAGGCGTAGGCCATGTAAACGTCGACATTCTCATTCAGTATGGCAAACAAGATATATCTATAGAGGAAAGGAAAGAAGAAAATCTAGCTAATCTAAAGATTTATTGAGCTTTGAATGAAATTAAGCTAAATGATTTGTGGAAAGTACCAATCAATCTTTTAGTGATAAAACTTTCTTTCATATCAAAATAGAATATGATAGAGAGGATAGCTTGAAAATGGCTAATTGAAAAGTAGAATTAGCGCTAGTACTGTATTGTATATGTTGCCTAATCATCATATGACATTCGATCTTCCAAGTTGTTGACTTTTTTCATTTTTATTCAATATAATTCGAATATTTCTATACTTCACTTATTTTTGCAACTACTTTATTTATGCTTTATACATTTCATTTCAATAAATATTACTTGTCATAATTTATCTCAATGTTTTTGAAATTAAATACATCTTATAATCGCTATTACAAAAACAAGAAAATCCCCGATACAATCGTTCCCATAGTATCTATAGCCTAGTCCATTCGAGTCCAATCGAGCTGCAATAGATGGTTGCGTTACACGAATAACAGCGTAAACAACGATGACGTGCGCGTGGGACATTAAGACTTGTTTGAGAAGGCGCTGGATACGTTTACGTTGCGATTTCATCCGTGATTATTACCTAGGAGTTTTGCTATCTTTGATCATTCCAATTTGGATGAAATAGACAATAATTCCGTTTTACTCAGTAAGGGAGATGAGATCAGGAAATTGTTGATGTCATTCCGGTAAATATACAAATGGTAGGATGATGTTGAGAATCTTGCTTTTTTATCGTAGTTTTGTTATTTCAGTTGAAATTGAACTTAGCTAATTTAGTTTCTGTTTATTTGTTAATTAATTAATTGACAATTAGAGATTCTATTTATTGTTGTTTTACGATTAAACAAAGTTTCTGAGTTCTGGAATCAAACAAAGTTTTGGGATGGTTGTTGTAGGAAATAGTTTTTAGTGATAACTGTCACTCGTCGATGTCAACTGATCATTTTGTTGCTAATATTAACAGAGCAGTATGAAGGTCATGATAAATCGTTTGTTTTTGATTATTTCTGAGATTGCAATTTATCTGATCACTTTTTGATTATTTCTGGAATTGTAATTTACCTGATCACTTTTTGATTATTTCCGGAATTCTAATTTATCTGATTACTTTTTGATTATTTCTGGAATTGCAATTTACCTGATTACTTTTTGATTATTTCTGGAATTGCAATTTACCTGATGACTTTTTTCTTTTGATTCACTCTTTTGTTGAAATCTATAAACGTGTGATTAGGATATAAAAGAAGGGTATATATTAATGTAAATGATTTTTAAGGATGAATTTTACGCAATTTAATTCAGAATATTTAAGAACAGATATGCTTTCAGTTGACTATATTTGCCATCTTCAGGAAAGTATCATGTGAAGGGCGAGAAGACGAGCAGCGGGGGAACGCGGGAAGTAAGGAAAGTTCATTTTTGAGTCCTGAAATATCTACGTAAAGAGATAAGAATATTTACAGATAAGAAAAACTATCAGAAAGATAAGATGGTAGCTTTTTTTATTTGGTAATTTGGCGGAGATAAAAATAAGATAATATTTTTAATGTACATATAAACTGTAAAAAAGATTAAAACATGGAATAATTAAAGCCATAAATGTACAAATTATCTGTTGTTGTTTTTTTTTTATCTGTTGGTGACATTTTTTAGATTTCGATTTCTTTTTTGTCTAAAATTATCTGATTGCGTTGGTTTGATTCACATTTTAATGAACGAAATTATTTTCATATTTATTGAATGCAAAAAGCTTGAAGATGTGAATTGGATGCACCTACTTGAAATTAATAACACTGATTGCTTCAAATTCTGCAATATGCATGAATTTTAACATTGTTTATTGCGTAGAATAATCCATAATATTGTTATTGGAATTTCCAAATCGGATTTTTTTATTATTGGTATTCGTATGTTGTACAATATTAATGGATAGTTCTCGAGCGTTCATTTTTGTGTTTTTATAAATTGTGTGAAAATTTTACGTCGTTAGCTGATGTATTTCCTCATCTTTTTAGCATTATTCAATTCCAGTAATTTTTTTTAGTATTTGTGGACCCATATATTAGAAACATATGTTGAACCGATTCGGTATAAAATGGTTTTAATTATCAATGAGTGAAAGGAAGATGGGTGATTCGTACGATGAAGATGAGGGTCGTTTGATGATAGATGATGCTATTTTGGACAGCACTCATTCATCCCAAACGGGTTGCGCGGAAACATCCTCTAAAACAGCCACTTATGAAAAAGCAGTTGAATTAGCACCAAACTCCGAAGATGGTAAATTCTTATTAAGGCTATTGCTTACATTACAATAAAAGTTCCCTTTTCTATAATAGTTACTCGTTTTTTTTCAAATAGTGGTCAAAGTTGTAGGCGTGGAGAGTCATCCGGTTGATCCAGAACCGAAACCGAATTTTTACTGTGAAAGTGGAGTTTCAAAAGTAGTTCAAGCGGTTCAACGGGATGATCGATTGAAAATGACTATAAAGCGGACTCAGAGCCCAGTCAGCAATGTTGGACAATTTTCGTACCTGGGAGAAAAGCGGAGTGATGGTATGTTTCTTTGGAACATTCACTGTTTTTAATTTTGTAGGTATTTGGGTGCTTATTGTTTATCCATTTAAGACATTAGTTTTATCTGTCCTATTGAAAGTGACGTATAAATGCATCAGTGAATTTCAGAAAAGTAACTGTGAATTATTTACTATATATATTTTTATGTTTGCAGCGCTAATGTGGGATATTTTGCAAATTTTAAGCGCCTTTAAATTATTGAAATTCTGTAGAATCAAAACGAAGTGAGGATATATCTAAAGAAGAGGGAGAAATCGATGATGAAGAAGAAACGGGTCACAATTTACATGCGCAGTCAACTGCTGTAAACATTCATCATCCAGCTAATTGGTATCGTTCTTTTTTTCTTTGATACACAGATTACTGTATTAATTTAATTATTGAATTCGTTTTTTATTGTTCACAAATCTCATTCATACTGCGGTTAATTATCGGTATGCAGCTCTCATGACTTCTATCGAAAGTGCTGTGGGAGCATTAACTGCAAATTATCCGAAAGCTGTTTTTTTTTGAAATTTCAGTAAATTATTCGAACAACACTTCAATTCAAGGAAATATTAAGCATTTCCGACAATTTATTGAAAAAAAACTCTGCAATACTAGATAATGTAGTTTTGCTCGACTAATTTTGAATACCCGAAAATAATCTTCTTTGACACTTGCTGAAATACATGAATGCTGTTTTGCCGCAAAAGAGGATTTTCATTTTATTATTGAATCTATTAATTTAATAAAGAGAAAATGGTTGTTTACTATGCATCTATATGTGCGTATATTTGAGGCCTGGATATCAGAGCAGTGGTTTTGAAGCAGGATCTGTTGGCATAAACAAATTTCGTCACGGTGGGCAGCAACAATTTGAGCATCATGCTTTGTACAGCACATCGCATTCTAGCACACGTCAACTAGCGGTCAATATTTCTGTGTCTTCGAACGTAACTTCTCCAGGTAATTAACTTATTATTGTTTTTTGATTTGTCACTTCATTTGTTTTTCGCTATTTGTATTGGTTCTTTTGATCGAATTACTTGAATTACACCATGTAACTATATTTGTAAATATGTTAGGAACACTGCCCTTCGGTGTATTTTTCATAAGAAACAATTTTACGCGCAATGAAATTGTATAAAACACTATCTGAAATCTTCAAATTATCTGATTTAAATCATAGTTTCAAAAGTTTATCAAAAGTTTTCCATTATTTTAATATGAAAAGTTTTCTTTATAATGGGAAGTTTTCTAGGACCAGCAAATGTGACAAGTTCAGTGACAGTTGAAGAACACAATTCTCATGTTCTCCCCACGTCTTATGCACCGCAAACACAAACTTCTACTAGTGTATGTTTTGGACTTACTGAAAATTAGATTTAAGTAACTTCATATTTCAACTGAGTTAGAATGTTTCATTTAGAATGTATTAGGGACAGAGGTTCAGATTTTGTATAATCACAAAATTTTCAAGTGTTGAGAAAACTAGACATCACACAATGTCATTTTCATAAATCAAGAAGAAAGTGCAGTTCAGTTTGAATCACATTTAGGCCCAACTTCGAAGATTACCACATTTAAGGAATTATTTAACGTTTCAGATCTGAGGAATTGTTAAGTTTCATATTTGCATTGTGTCAGTAATCATTAATAGGAAATATCAGTATTTTCGATACTGATAAATTTTTCCGTTTGTTTTTTTTGTATCGTTTTTTTTGTATCATCGCAAAATTTTGAAGATGTTCTGTGAAATGAACCACTTCAAACTGCACTTTATTATTCTCTTAGTATTATTTTCACACTTGTGTTACTGTGTCCATATCTATCTACGATTCTTTGATAGCAGAATAGTCAAAAATTTAGTTGAAGGAGGCACAATTTGGTGAAGACTCTGCAGATTTGGATCAGGAGAACACTACTGCAATTGGTATTAGCTTGAAAAATACAGGGTTAGTGTTTCATATTCTTTATAATTTTACAATATTTAATAAAAGTTTCACACACCTCGTTTTCTGTTGTCATAGTGTCAGCAATCTAAAGATAATGTAGTTTCAAATCTTGAGTCTAATTTTTCATTCTGACGAAAGATAATATAGTTTTTAATTTCTTATCTTTGTCACAGTTTTATACGGAATGGTGTATTTTGATGCCATGTGAGTAGTTTTCTTTTGTTCTCGGAGTGTTCCATTTGGCAGCGCAGAGAGAATGGCTGCAATAAAAATAAGTCGAAAATTAAACAAAAATTAAATACAAAAAAGTAGATCATTTCTCTTATACGTTTGCATATATCATAATCTATAACTAATATGGTAGATTTTATTCAAGTATTAGATGTAATAAAAAAGCAGATGAAAACTATTGTTTGAGTTTCACCCATATCATCTTTAGATTCTTCTGTAGCTCGGAACTTAAAACCCTTATCAGAAATATGTAATAACTTGTACAAGAAGTGGGATCAGTATAAGAGTGATGATCTCTTTCTCTCTTTGATTGCTTATTCTTTTTTTTATTATAAAATTCTTGCGACATTTTCGACACTCCTTATCAAATGATGAAATTGTAAGTCTCTAACATTTTACCACTATGAAATAAAGTAAGTAAAGGCAATAATAGCTTGATGTATTACAGATTGCACAGTGCACCGTGCAGCAAAATACGAAAAAAGAAACGACGCGTCAGTGAGCGAGATGAATATAAAACCTGCCAAGCATCTCCTAGCAACATAACACCCTCTTTTAATGTGGTAGCTTCACAGTTAGGCATAATTTCTACAAATGCTAGTCCAGCGAAAAAGAAAAGACCGGTAAGTTTTGGAAAAATATGAAGTACTGCTCATGTTTCTGAGATTAACGAAAATTAAGCTGTTTCAAGATTTGTGATAATATAAAAAAAAACTGTTGCTGAACAAGTGGAGTTGCTGTATCATTATGAAACTTCATTGCAAGGTTGTCAGATTAATATAGAAAAAACATAAATTTTTCAAAAGAATATTGTGTTTTTTTTCACAGATTGAAATCTTCATATTTTAATTAGATTTGTTTCTGACAGCACAAATTACTATTTGATTTAGAGCAGTGCGATTTGTTATATTGAATCCCATATCACATCTCAATGTATTATAAAGTTTTTTTAAGGTATTGAAGAGTTTTTTATATTCCTATATCAGACAAATACGTAATAAATTTCGTTTAGAATGTCATGTTTAAAAAACAGTTTTGTCACAGATTGAAAATGAATCAATCATATTTATATGTCTATCGTTTAAAATGTTCTGTCCTCAAAAAAGTGTGTCCTCAGAAATTTGAAATAAATTAGTCGTATTCATGTGCCATTCATTTGAAAATTTCTCTTTATCTAATCAAGCGAATTTCAGTTACAGAATATACGAGACCGGTCAACATGTGTTGGTGTGAAATCCGTGCAAACTAATGACGGAGATATAGATGTAAAAGTTGGTTCAACGTACTGTCTGAATATTTCCGTACTTGCAAAAGCTTCAAGTAATTTTACAGCTGTTGCTTTATAAACTTGTTTTTTGTCACAATTTAGGTACTTAATTTGTTTTTAAAATATAGTGTTGGAAGCCGCACTGATTTTTAGTTGACAGATGCCATGATGCAGGAATAGAAGAAATCATACTTTGAAATAGAAAATGCAGGCACAAGAATATAGTCCGAAACGATGTTAGCATGTTATAATGTTGTGAAGTACATTACCGTACTATTTAACCCGTGTGTTTCCAGTTTCATTCATTGTGTCACTTCATTAAACTTTGCAGATTATTTGTATTATGTTACAAATTGGAATGGACATGATTTATATGGTGTTTTGGGTGACGGTTTGCCACCATTACAGCACACTTATATGAGTAAAAAGTATGTATATTTTCATACCTTCATTTGCAGTTGAAATCTGACAATTCATTTGCAGCTTCATTTGGTAGATTATATAATGCAGAAGTGGTTTTAGATGTGGTGGTACGTCTACTACATCAAATAATGCATCCGGGTTTGACTTGTTTAGTTTACATGATAAAACAAATGGTGGTAGTCCATCAAAGCAACGACTTAATGCCAAAAGGTTTATTTAATATTCGTTTTATCCATTTAAGATGTGGTTAATATGAACGCACTTTTTTGGTTAGCTCGGTTTCCTTTTCATTTTATCATATTCATCGAATATACAAATGTTTTAACTTTGTATTTGGTCCACTCTTTTCTGTTTATTATGAATTAAACTCATTTCGGATTCTGTAAATATGATGAAGGTAGTCTTCTCGTTTTACTATTTTGCAAATTTTTACAAACTCGGAAATTGCTTGAAATCGAACATTATTTTAAAGGTCGAACAGAAGCTCCTCAGTCTGCCCACCGAATGGATTTCCTGAAATAAAGCCAGTTGGACGAAAAGGTTTGACCGGAAATATTGGTCGACCATCAAGCGCTTCAACCAGTGATGCGCAGTGTAAGTCGGTCTTCAGGTTATTGTATAGACGTTGAAGTTATTGTAATTTGAGGATATAAAGAACAAAAAGGACTGGCTTTGCGCGGATCTTTTAAAGTATAATTGAATGTTGAATGATTTATGCTTTTTTGAATGAGATTCATGAAATTTTGAGCGGAGGTTAAGTTCCTTAATAATCAGCGCTACTTCGCAAGTGTTTATTGAAAAATTTTTAAATATATTTCTTCGTTCTCTTGTAGTAGTAAATTTCAATAAATAGAAACATTATAGCTGTCGGTGGGGATCTGCAAGATGAAGAAAGGTCTCAATCGCCAGTCTCATGGTTCACTTCGGGAAGTAGTGATCCAATATCTGCGCTCGGTTCATTTGGAACTGTTGCAGACAATGGTTCTTCCCAATTACGCGAGTGCGTTTTATCTGCAATGTACTCCTGTCCGGTAGCAGGTTGTGAACATCGCTATGACACTCAATCACAGTTGGCAGTCCACTACCATACGCACTTTGTGAAAGAAGGAGGAAGAGCGGTAAAAAATAGTTCCAATTAAAATTTTATAGAAATAAATAGCAAATTAAGTCGTGAGAGCTTTTAAAACAGTGTTTTGCGCTGGGTATGGATGCTCAGAATTTAGTCGTCGAAATTTGCAGATCTACGTTGAAACTATGGGTACGCAGACAAATGTAGTCGTCATGAAAGATGTTGCTGTCGATACGGACAAAGAACTAGCTCAGATTCATACAGCTTCCTCAGAGGAAGTTATTTCGGAAATACGAAAACCCAGAAATGATGAAAACAGCGTTCATTTAGTTTCACCGAAACCAAAATTATCGAAAACACTGACGAACCATGAAGAACAGAGCATTAATGACCTCTTCAAAGTATGAACAGTTTAAGCTCTCTTATTTAATGTTGAAAAGTCTCTGAGTTAAGAATACTGCATTTACTTGAAGTGGATTTATCACCAGAATTTTTGTAGGTTGTTACTCAGAAGACAGAGACAGGCGGTGGAGCTGCAAAAGTTAACGAAAAGAAGACATTCGCTGTTAGAAGTCCAAAAAATGCAGGCACCAGTAAAGGTAGGAAATGATGTTACTAGTGAAATTTGTTGAATTACTTCATATTTAAATTGGCATATCTAAACTGATTACTGAATCGACAAGTATTGTATATTGATATTTGTGGAATGTTTTCAGTATATGGTGCATTACGTAGTAGTAATAATGCAATAAATCAGAATGAAATGCCTACTGCACTAGATGCGATTCGTAAAATGGTAACAGTTAACAATGATGAAGCTCATTCACGTGAGCAACAGGCAACAACTGTTATTTCCAGCTCTGGAATACCGCCGTCAACTAGGTAGAGTTCTATTTTGAACAGTGTGGTTTTGTTTTTTAAAATATGAAACTTACCCAGTTCTTAAATTTTCAAAATTAAAAGAATAATTTCGAAGTTTTTTTAGTGTTTCTTCTACGACACCTCATGGTGGCGCTGCTTCACCTGCATTTTCAGACATTTCGGATGATGCTCCCACTTTGGAGAAAGAGGTACTTTTCAAATATTTAACTAAATGAAGAAGAGTGAGTAGTTGTTATTCATTTTTATATATTTAATGCACTACGATAACAATGAAGTAGGATTTCATATTCATAGGTGGCCGACAAATCAGAGGAGCGATCTTTGGATCGAATCAAGGAATTAGTAAACAGCACCCAAAAAGCCTCGCTAGAACAGTTAAGGTCTGTTACAGCTTAATAAATATAGAAATATTTTTTGAGATTTTATGTGCGTTTGTTTTTCTTCAACTTTATTTTTGCCTACCTTAGAGCAATTTCTGTCCCTCAATTTTTTTTTGAATGAAAAGACTGAACTGATTATTGACGAACTACGGTTTTTTCGAGATCATTTTTTGAATTAAAGTTTGTCGATCGAGGACGGAAAAATGGCCACTATATCGAAAAGCGGAATTGGTTCATCCACTTTGCTTTGTCCTGTAAGCTCATCAACTACGACTGTTGCTACTACATTGTCTGTTCCTCGAATATCGGCAGAAATGAATCAGGGTTTTGCGTCTGATGGTTTGTTTTCATGTGTTTTGATTTCGTCTTGAAAATACATTATTTCGAAATCTCAAAATTTTAAATTTCTTGTTGGACTTAATTCAGTTTGAGCTTTTTAGGGACTAAAAAAAACGAAATGAAAGCACAGTCACAGGCAAACGCTGTCAGTTCTTTCGCGTCATCCTTTATGGACGCATCGGGTTTCTTTTTTTGACAGCTGTTTATTCTATTTATTAATCATAATGTCATTTTTTAAAGGCATAGTTATTAATCATGTTAGTATGAGACATAGTTCACTTAAATTGCCATGTACTGATATTTTAACTCAAAAATTATTACTTTGCAATTTTAGGATTGCGTCATGCATCCACTATTCCGATTTCTTTACCGAATTTGTCGAATCCCCCCTCTGCTTCAGTTTTTGCGCAGCCATATTTCATACCATTCATGAATCCCACAGTAAGCAATACCACAACTCCAGGAATCTCACAGCCTCATTCTTCGAAGCATAAAATTCATGATTTGAAGGCCAATCCACCAAGTTTGATTCCTTTTCAATCGAAAGAAAGGTCAGTAACCAAGTGATATAATTTTATATTCAGAAATAAGAGTTGTTTACCTCTCCATATTTTCACGGAGCATTTTAACGTTTTTTTAAACACTACTTTCTAGAGGATTTGTTATTTCAGCAGCAGCATTGGTCAGCCGTCGTCAGTTGTTGCTTCTTCTGGTTCTCAAACTCTACCACAAGGAGGAACAGGTCTGTTATTTAAATAAGCTGGATTTAACAACCTGAATTTAACTAAACGGAGCTAAATCTTTGTCGAGAAAAACAAAAATGTTTTCTTGCTAAAAAAGTTTATTGATAGTTGCCTTACCATAAACCAGTTTTTCCCATGATATTGAAATAGATTCACTCTATAACTGAATCATTCATCTTTTAGCTGTCTTTCAATTTACAATGTTTTGGCTGATTAGAAATTTGTAGCGTTTTGAGATATAAGTTTTTGTTGAAGGTAACATATCAACAGCGAAGCAGACTGTGCATCAACAATTAGGAAATCAGAGTGTTGCTTCAGGGAATTCTTTTGCAAGCATACAACCTCATGTTTCGAGCAATAACGATCGCAGCGCAAGTGCCCAAAATGCACAATCTTCTGCATTAAACTTCATGCAGCATCAACAACAGCAGCAGGTAAATTAGTATCAAATATTTATATCTGTTCAACTTATTATTCTGTGCATTCTATTCATATTTTCAGGCCTATTTCGCACAGTTGCAACATCACCAACAAATGCAGTATATGCAACGATTTGGCGCAGCTTTTCCAATAACTGGACCGCCGAATTCCATGAATGCTGTTGCCCAACAAGCTTATGAACAACAAATGGCTGCTTTGCACGCATCATTTGGTAAGTAATAGTAGTAAGACACTTATTGTTGTAAATTTAGCTGTCAAAAAAGTCGTTTTAAATTACTTTTTGCCAATTCCCAAAATTTATGAAGTAGTTTTTGTGATAAAGTAGAAAAGCAGATTTTTGATAGATCGTACTATTCACTGAAGTCTTGGAGGGATTGTGCAGTCAATTTCCCTTAGTGATAACACATAATATTATCATAATTCAGTAATCCATATATGATTGCGCAATGCTTTTGAATTAGAATGCGTGTTAAGCTGACAAGTAGAAGTTGTCATATCTGGAAAATGTTCTCAATCATTTATTATCAGCATTGAAAAACTTTTTTCTCGTATTTTTTAAATCACATTTGCCGGTTTTTTTATGCTTCTTTATTAGTGTTTGTTAATTTCAGAGTGTTTCATTATTATACAGTGAGTTGTTGGTCTAAAGAAATTGGATATAAATTACGTTTTTTATTTGCAGATTTTTACATTATTTTCAGGCTATCCAGGAATATTTATGCCGCCATCATTTCCACCTAAATAAAAGGGAATAAACGGGAAGATTGCTTCTGACAATTATGTTAGGTTCTAATTAGATTTTTCTGATTTGCTCAGAATGTAGGATGTTATGTTGCAGAATTCAAACTGCTTCATAGCTTTTAAAAACTGGAAAATTTCCAGACACAGAAGTTGTATCAAAAATGAGTACAGCATTTTCTTGCTTATTTAAACCCATTTGATAGAATCTCTGAAAGTTTGCTTTTCCTTGACATATTCACAGTTCATGTATTTTTTTTTTCTTTAATCATTTTTGCTTCTTATTGTACTGTCACTCAGGTTTATTGATGAATGTTCGGTTATTTATGAAGAAAATAGTAGTTTCAAAACTTATAAAGTGATTTAAATATATAACTGTTGGTATTATTTTAGTAGAATAATTTGAGAATTCGCCTAGAATTTCGTTATCCTAAATGTTTCTTAGCTTCATAAATTTTTAACAAAACTGGGTATACACAGAGTGTATGTTTCTGTGAAAAATCCAATTTATAATCGCATCTTATATGCGGTTATAGTCTATTCACACAATTATATTCATTGAAAATGTCGAGCAATCATTATTTTGATTATTTTTAGTGAATAATACAATTCCCACTACTTCAGAGCTGTGCATTTATGATAAATTGTTATAAACAGCTAATTCTGCCCTTTACTCCGTTTTCATGTTATTTTTCGTTTGTTGTCGCTTTATCTTTATTAGGCATCGTATTCTTAAAATTATTTTTATCTCCATTTTCTCGTTTTCAAACATTATTATATTTTTTTATTATTTTTTTTTTTTTTTTTTTTTGTATCGCTGTATATTGAATTTTGAACGGTTAAGTGAGAAAATTATGCAGTTTAAATTTTTTACACATTCCGCTCGCCTATATCAACGGGTTAGTATTAATCATATTTTAAAAACCTGGTTTTTGGCTTTGAAAAAATGTTATGAGTTAAAGTAATTTTTGACTTTTATATTTGTTTCTTTATTTCTTAGAATTGACTCTCTTTTCTCTGACAGATCTATACAAGTTGTTTTTGTTCGATTTTGCTATGAACAATAAGAAAATATGATTTTTTTTTTTTGCTTTTTATGTTACAAATAAACTGAACAGAATCCGTATTGTTAATCATTCTGTATCATTCATAAGTTTTTTTTTTTTTTTGCTTCTAATATAACAAAAAACTGAACATATTCCTTAGTTTATTGTTAATCATTCTTTACTACTCATACAACACCCTGCCCACCTCTTAATCTTAATTTTAGTTGTAAGTATATTGAGTTTGCGACTTTCAGTTTTGTTTTGTGAATTGCGTTCTTCTACGTAATATTGATAACTTTATTCTTTCTGGTTCTTGTTACTGTTGTAGTATTGATGCTATTCATTAAAAGTTGTTTCGTTATTATGCCTAGCAAAAAATTGCTATGTATGCTCTTATATTTTCAATTTATTATTGCAGTGTTCGTATTCTTCTATTATATCGAATGTCTCCGAGTCGTTGCTGATCTTCTCTTTGACATCCCATGTTTTTAAAAAAAATATTCAAGATTTTCCATAAAGCAATAATGGACAAAGAAATTCATTTTCGGAAAATCTTTTTCGAAATATTTTACAGAAAATATACAATACTGATTAGATGGAACGATTTTAATAAAAATATCTTTTATTTACATACTACCATAGGATATATTAGCAGCGATGAATTCCATTGGGAAAAGAAGTTTGTTCAAGAGTTTCATGTACAGTGCTTATAACACTTGTAATATTTCAAGCTTCACTCGTCGAATGAAATAAATTTGCTTCAAGTTTAGCTTATTCTCCGCGTTAGATTTGGCGGTGATAGACTTGTTAAGTTAATAAAATTTGGTTATCAGAAGTTGAGAACTAAAATTCAAGGTTAAAAATATTAGAACGACTCTTGATTCAGTATTGATGGACACCGCACAGGCAATGCAGATGAGGGTCGCAAATCGAACAATGGGAACTGATCCAAAAATATCAGGTAACTATGGAATTAGGCAGACAATGGGGAAGCACTTAACATGAACAGGAAAGGGTCCATTAATGCAGGCAAGTGAGGAGAGAAAAAGCTGGGCCATTTATGTCATGCTAAATCACTCATCTAATTCTCAATCGTCTAACCATATCTTAAGGTAAAGTGTTTGATAGGTGCAAAATTATGTTATTGAAGCTTGAGAAGCTATTTATTCATTAAATCTTGGGCATTAAAGCAAAATCCACCATTTTATAAACTTTATGGCTTAGTTACGGTAGTTCTACAGTGCTAACAATTGCAATATGCACAAGGGGAAACTTTTTCAACTTCAAGCAATAATTTGCTAACTACAGCGGTAGGGCAGGCTGGATTCAAATTTGTATAGTAAAATTCACTTAGCCATTTGATTAGATTCTTAGCAATGGTTATTGAAAATTAGAAACTTGAGCAATATTTGATCATCTCTGAACTGTGGACTTCTATTTTCGTCCTTAATGAAGACATTGATTCCAAAATAAAATAGGAATTGTATATCTTGCTGCGATCCTAGAATTTCATCTTTCAACTTAGCGATACGAATGTCCTAACCGATTCAATCATTATGTTGAATCATAAAAATGACAAAACAGAGCCGAAATCGTATTTCACTGCTCCATGCATGACTATTTCAGCATTAGTCAGCATTGAGCACTGTAATTTCCTAACGGTAAACTTTTTAACCATCACATGCAATCGATAAAATAACGCAAAGAGCAATATCAGCCTAGGAATTTGGTTTTTATTTAGTTAGTAGAACAGATCTTTAGATGTAATCTAATTCGAGCTTTTCAATCGCAAAATAGAAAAACGATGTAGATTTTGAGAATTGGAACTACTGTTGCTATTAATTAAGTTACATGTGCTACTTTGGCTCCTAAACGATAGTCCGTGAGAATTAAAATATAATTTGCAAGGACAACAGGTCGATGAATAGAAAACAGGTGGACTCTTTTTAATTTTTTTAACTAATACATTAGAAATTTAAAAAAAAGTACTTGAAAAGTTTAACTAAAACGTTAAAAGTTCTAATTAAAATTTATTTTCAAATTAACAGAATTTATTGTTTTTCAATCTTGTGGCCCTTGCCAGAAAATAAAAAGCAAAATGGTCGCTAATTAAGGAAGGTCGCAAATCATTAATTTAAATAAACTTGTATTTCTTATCATTAATTATATATAATTGACTTCAAATAAACATTTTGTGATAATAAGGTGACAATCTGTGATATATTGGCCTAAATGAAGATGAAGGGCGGCATTTGAATTGACGTGATGACTTAAAGCCAAAAATGAATGCGCGACACACTTCTAAGCAAATATTTCTTTTGAATTACATCGATTCATCGACGGCATGCATATAGTCATACAGCAAGAACAAAATATGTTGAAACGGGTATACGGGGAAGTTATTGCTTTTCCCTGTGTATTTCTTTAATCCTACTGCCACCTGCCAATATTTTTTCCACATATACCCATTGCAACTTGCATTCAATCATCCTTTTTCGAAATTACCTCAACGATCACATCCATTGCAGTGTTGTTTTGGTAAATGTCTGTCGAATACATTGTCATATACTTATTTTTTATTTTAAATTTATTACATAATTACGAAGTTTTCATTAATCTAACCATTGGTACCATTGGCATTGGTAACCAATGGTTATGGTTACCATTTTTTCAGTTGGTAATATCGAAAAAATGAATTTTCGATATTACCAATTCGCAAACTGTCAAACTGTCAAATGTCAAATTGTCGTTAAATATTAAATATGTAAACTGTCAAATGTCGCAAACTGACATTTATTCTTTCCTTAAATCTCAAACTTTATAAAACTGGACTTTATCACTTTAGCATGAGTAAGCAAATTTAATTTGAAAACATGCCTTTTTTTTGTTGACACTGTTTTTCAAAATCCAAGGTGGTATCAATATTTGTCAATATCAGGAATATATGCTACTACTACCACATGAATTACTATCGTTATTTGTTTATTGATAGAAATAACCTGGCACAGGCAGACAACAGACATCATTTCTTTCACCTCAAAATGACATTATTCCCTATCTGCTCTCAACTCTTCACTACGTCCTTACTTACACCATTTCAGCTACTTTTACAAATATATTTATTTATGTAAATATATGTATATGTAAAAATTGAATCAATTTGGAAAAGAGCGATTTAACAATCGATTAATTTTTTTTTTATTCCATTAAAAAATTGCATGAATTTAACTGAAATTTGTTGACTGAGTGGTTTTTTTTAATTTACTATTAACTATTCGGACGTAAATTATTTCATCAATTTTCGAAATCAGTTTATTTTAGTCTAAACTATGGAAGAAAAAAGATAGATTTATCTCATTTTGACATTAATTAATGGAAATGATACATTTAGTTGAATTCTTGTTTTTCATAACTTAGATATTATTATTAGTACAACTGTTTCTTTTAAATTTATTAATACTGAAAAGAAGATTGTGAAATAAAAGAGTGTATTTACATTCATCGTGATATGTGTGGCAGATGGTATTGGGATAAGAGTGAGCAGGATTAATTATTGCCTAGATATGAAAATAACAATTCGTACTATAGTGCGATATCCATTTAGATAGCTCACAAAAGCTTTAATTCTCTTAAATTTAAACCTGATGTTTATTAGACAGTCAATGATTGGAGAACATTTCTAGGAAGTTGTAATAAAGAGGATGATATTCACTTTCACTTAATTATCAGTGATTTATTAGTATTAAAGATGTGGAAATGCAAGGATTTCTAACTCAATACGGTTGCTTTGCTGATAGCCTGTCATATGCCTTACGTCTTATCGAAATATTGCTGTAAAGTTTAGGATTTATTTTATATTAAGGCATGCATGGACCCCAGGAAGCTTTCGGTCGATTGGTTTGGGCTCCAGATCCTAAGGATGGATTCAAACTGTGCAAACTTCGTGATATTGGTACGGAAACAATGTCTGTTGAACCGATCGATAGTGGATCAACAGTTAATTTTTCCATCAATTAATAGTGATAATCAGAATTTTATTTCTACTTAACAGTAAAGTTTCTTAGTTTTTCAAAAATCAAATTTTTTCCAATTATTTATTACTTCTGTAGATCCCACTATTTAAATCCAATGCAGTCTGTTTTCAAACAAGCAGATCGTGTTTGTTTTAATTTGTTCAAGACAAAGCTGAAATGACGATTAAGGAAAATATTTGTACATTCAACATTAATGTATCACGTATTGCTTAACCATTAATCTCTTGCAATAATAGGTGTCAGCTCGATACGATGAAATTTTTCCAGCTGAAGAAGACCAAAAAAAGAATGTCGATGACAGCTGTAAGTTATATTAATTTAATTTAATGAACTTAATATTTTTATAAATTATCTAAAAATGGTTTAACTATCGAAGATTTCTTACCACTTTGAAAAAAATAATTGCAAAGATTTTTATAAAAATCCTCGTACATAATATATAAGCAGCCAACTTTCAAGACATTAAATTTATGTAATCCTATATTTTTTAGATTTTTTCTTTCGTTATATGTAATCATAAAAAATTTGAATTCAGAAGCTTCTAGAATGATTCATTCTTTTGGTCAGTAGTAATGACTGATTTTCATTACAGGTTCATTGATGTATTTGAATGAAGCTACTCTACTGAATAATTGTCGATTACGATATGCAAAAAAACAAATATATGTAAATATTTTTGTTTTCCTTTTCTTAATAAATACTTCATTGTCGATATGCTTCATGAGCGATGATTCGTGAATTTTTGTCTGAGAGTTTGCAAAAAAATTTCTGGTATTTTAAAAAAATTTTTAGGTATGCCAAAATTTTTATTTGCACACTTTTTGTATGAAATTCTGATTTTTAGTTCGAATTGAAACAATTTTTGAGAACTATAAATTCATTACTCAAAATCCTTCAGTGATATTCTAGAATCAGGCAATATCATGATAACGTGAATCATAATTTTATGAATTTAGTAGGTGTTAAATTTAAAATTCTATGAACTGGGAAAAGAAAAGTAATGAGCAAGGCTTAACAGGAATATATTTAGACATATGTTGCGAATATCCTGATCTCCATCAATCCATACGAGCAGATACCTGATTTATACAACAGCGCAACAATTCAAAAATATCAGGGGCGATCAATCGGCACTTTATCGCCACACGTTTTTGCTATTGGCAAGTGCTAGAATACTATTACATATCTTATGATCTTATGATAGCGTTCATCAAAATCTAAATTTTTAAATTCAAAGTGTTGTCATTAACACATAATAAATGGAGCGCTTTCTTGGAATGAAAAAAAAAATAAGTGAAACGGATTTTATTTTTAGAAAAAATAAGTGGAACGGTTTTCGATGTTATTTTTTTTTTTAATTTTTTTAGCGATTTTTAGTGAACAACATCCATCTTTGTTGAATTTGTTGAATTCCAAAACATTTTAAGACTATGAGTGGATAAACAATCAATAGTTAGTGATACCAATAAAAATAAAAATAAGTTGACATAGTACTTTTGATTCATTATTATCTTCTTCAACATTCAAATTAGAACACTTTATAAATAAATTTGTCACTGAAAAAAAACTATTAGATTGCAGCTGATAATGCTTATCGTGATATGAAACGGACGAAGCGCAGTCAGTCAATTATTGTTTCTGGTGAATCTGGCGCTGGTAAAACCGAATCGCAGAAGTATATCTTACGATATCTTTGCGAATCGTGGGGTTCAACTGCAGGCCCTATTGAGCAACGTTTACTAGAAAGTAATAGTTTGAAATCACATTTTCTTTTCTCCTGCATAATTTTGAATAAAACTATGCTAATAGTTGAAGTTCTAATAACCACAAGGTCAATTTAAATGATAATATTTATAGCTAATCCAATACTAGAAGCTTTTGGTAATGCGAAGACGCTGCGTAATAATAACAGCAGTCGATTTGGAAAATTCGTCGAAATACATTTCAACTCAAAAGTAGTTCTTTTTAGATTAATACATAGTTTAAACTATCTTTGGACTATTTTCCTTTTAGGTCTAAACTATGTTTAGGAAATTTTTGAATCGACTTTAAAGTTGCTTAATATTGGGCAATATTGTTTACTTACGAACAAGGAAATTTTTGATTGCCTGAAAACCTTTATTTTTCAAAGAATTTTAAGTCCAAATTTTTTCTTTAGAATTCAGTCGGTGGTGGCTTTATTTCGCATTATTTGTTGGAAAAATCACGAATATGTCATCAACTGGAGGGTGAACGTAATTATCATATTTTTTATCAGTTAATAGCAGGTGCTGATGAACAGATGGCTAAACGTCTCCAGCTTAAACCCGCTAGCAGTTTTAAAGTATGTTAGTATGAGTTTTATGCTCGTTTAATTTTTTAAACTGTTAATAGTTACTGTTAATAGTGCGTAAACCAGTAGTGAAGTGATCTATATAATTATTGTACATTACATATGTAGCAGTCCTCTTCGAAATCCTGGAATTTTTCTCTCATTAAAAATTAGAATTTTTGATATCAGCTTGAGAATTTTTTGAAGATTTATTGCCAGTTCAGGTTTTTTAGTATCTCAAACATGGATGTACTCAGTTCTTCAGTGGACCTACTACTACAAATAAAATAGTGAAAAATCGTCGAGGAGAACAAGTAAATACATTATTATTAAAAATTAATTGGAATCTGCTGTACTATTAACATGTAGGAGAACAGTGAATGTTACTCGGTGGAAAATACGCACTGAAAAGGGCAAAATGTTAAACTTCTAAAGAAGCGATCATGCTGCAGCTAAATTCAATATATCTAATATCTGGCTGCTATTTTTGCAATCCTATATGAAGTGGTAAATGAGGAGAAGGATTGCATAAAGTTTTCTTTAAATAAAGAATAACCGAATAAGAATGCCACCGTTATGTCCTATATTATGATATAAGGAATAAACTTCCATCCATACAAAGATACTTAAACTCCAACCTTATAGTATTCACAATTTTTTACCACATAGTATTTCATAATTAACCTGAAATACTTTCTCGTGTTTTTTAGCACTAATTAGTACAAAAATCTTAGTTAATTTTATTTTCCATCAATTCTCTGTACGCTTCAATTATACCTTTCTTATTTCAGGATACAGATTTACACGATATGCTTTTGGATGATTATGTTGACTTCCAAAGATTGCTCAAAGGACTTTGTAGCATTGGCTTTGATGTAGAAGAGTTGAATACTATATTTGATATTGTTGCTGCCATATTGCATCTCGGTGATGTACATTTTGTTGAGAATGTTGAGGATATGAAAGGTATAATTATGAATTTATTTTCTAGTCAAAAACTTTGCTTTATTTTCCATGAGAAGAAAATTATTTTATAACAAATAGTATTTTCTATCAATTACATGTAAACCTCGACAATTGTAAGTAATCCTGAAATGGAAGCCATGTTAAAGAATAATTCCAGCATGTGAAGAGTACTGTTTCCTATTGTTTTTTGACAGGTGGATGTATGATTGAACTTTCCAGTAACATATCACTTCATAATGCAGCTTCATTGCTCGGTTTAGATGATTGTGAACTAAGAAGTGGTTTCACAAGTCGGATAATGCAACCTGCCAAAGGAGGTGTCAAAGGTACCATCATCAGGTGCTTGCTTAATCCCTTCGTGCATACTAAAGATAGAAGTAAACACTGGATAAATCTAAAATACTAACAATTATGTGAAGTACATTCTAGGATACCTTTAAAATCGCATGAAGCATCAGCAGCTCGTGATGCGCTTGCAAAAGCTATTTATAGTAAATTATTTGATGCCATCGTTGCACGCATCAATAAATGTATTCCATTTATCGATAGCACATTCTATATAGGTGTATTGGATATTGCGGGATTTGGTTAGTGGAAATTTCTTTGCTGTTTCATTTATAAATGCTAGTAACTCATTTCAATTAGAATTCCGAGAAGTTGCTCAGCTCATTTTCTTTGATTTGTGAACGATTCTGAAAATTAATGTTCTGAAAATGAGTCTTTTTTCAAAATTATTCAAATTAAAATTGTCAGACAAAGATATAGGTAAAAAAAGAAGACTAAGGAAAGGAGTTCTTCGAGAGGAATGTATGAACAAATGAAACAGAATTAATTAATTTTGATTTTTGGAATGATCTCATCAATTTTACTTGTAGAATTCTTCACGCGGAATTCATTTGAGCAATTCTGTATTAATTATTGCAATGAGAAACTACAAAATTTCTTCAATGATCGAATTTTGAAACAGGAACAAGATTTATATGCAAAAGAGGGATTGAATATCGCGCGCATCGATTACAACGATAATGATGATTGTATTGGTAAGCTTCTCGCCACACATCTTACATTTTCAAATGTTTAAATCATGCCTCTTCGAGTTTGGAAATCTAAAAATAGAGGCTGTAAGCTGAATCATTGCTTGAATATCTCTTTTTATGGCGGGTAGTCAGAATGTTATCAATCTAATATTTTATTGTTCATTCAAATGACTGCTGAAAAATTCTGCAGATTTGTTCGAGAGGAAAGTAAACGGTTTATTGGATCTGTTGGATGAGGAAGCACGTTTGCCAAAGCCGTCATCTCATCATTTTACTATGTGTGCTCATCAGCAGCTTAAAAATCATTTCCGTTTGACGGTTATTTTCAGCGTATTATAAAAAAGTTTTTTTTTTTAAATATCTTATCACTAAGTGATTTGCAATTCCGTCGAAAAATTTCTCAAAAAATGACTCTGGCAAGTGCTTAAACAATACCATTTGGACGTCAATAATTTAGTGCTTCAGAACCTATGTTCAGATAGCTTCATTCACATTAGTTATTAATCAGGACATTAGCGCTATCATTTAGTTTCATGTTAAATTAAAAATTATTTAGATTTTTTTTGTAATATAAACAAAAATGCTTTTTATTTTGTAATTAATTCAATGAAAATACGTGACAGAGAAGGGAATTACAATATAGCTTCATGTCACAGTTTTGAGATCATATTGCCAATTCTGTCTAGGATGATATATTCAATAGTTAGTTTTCCATTAGTATTTGATATTTAATAAGTGAAAATTTGTACTATCAGTTAGTATTTGTGCAACTTTAAGACGCCACGGAAATCAAAGTTGCGAGAACACCGGGAAATGCGCGATGATGAAGGATTGCTCATTCGGCACTTTGCGGGTTCTGTTTGTTACCAGACGTCTTTGTTTCTGGAAAAGAATAATGATGCTCTACATACATCTTTGGAATTGTTATTAGAAAGCAGCAAGTAGATTTCTCATTCTTTGACCGATTTAACTGCTGAGAATTGAATGAAGAATATATTGCTCAATTTAAAAAGTCACCATATATGAATATTTTTTGTATCGTTAAAAAATTTAAGTGAACTCTACATAAAACTGCTGAACAAAGTAGCCAAATTTTCTTTCATTTCAAAATTTAATCAACTGAATTTTAGCGTTGCTTTCCTTCGAGCTTTGTTCTCGGCAAATGATGAAAAATCACAAAATCGGAAGAAATCATTATCCAACAAGTTAGTACTCGCATCGGTCAGTAACAAATTTCGAGTACAGCTCACCGAACTACTCAAAAAACTCCAACTTACGGTTCGTTTTTTAAAAGATTTAATTATCGAAACTGCTTTCTCCAATTAAGAGGAAATAAAATAACCGCACAACTTTATTCTTTTCAAGTATGTTACTGTAAAGTATTTCACCAGGAGTAATCTCGCCGCCACTGATATAACGTCTTTGATTGCAGAATACAAATTTTGTGCGGTGTATAAAGCCAAATTCGAAGATGAAACGAGGTGAATTCGAAGGAGCAATGATATTGAGCCAACTGAAATGCGCTGGTATGGTAAGTGTCCTGAAACTTATGCAAGAAGGATATCCTTCCAGGTAAGTACTAATTCAACCGATCATTATAAATGTAAATGACAAAATTAAATATTATACTGAACAAAGGGAAAGTAAGATTATTATATTAGCTTTTGTACTTTAAAATGTTGAAATTTTCACTAAATCATTACAGAATATCGTTTGCGGAATTATATAAAATATATGAAAAAATAATGCCATCAAAACTTGCTCGACTTGACCCACGTCTTTTTTGCAAGGTATAGCAGTTCTCCGTTGTTTTTTACCATTCAGTGATTTTTTGACATTATCTGTTCTGTCATACATTTTTGCAGTGTCTTTTCCATGCACTCGGTCTCAACGAAACAGATTTCAAATTCGGTCAAACGAAAGTATTCTTTAGACCTGGGAAGTTTGCTGAATTTGATCAGGTGCAATTTTTTTGTAATCTTTCTAATCATTTCTATTTCATTTGAAAAGTAATTTAAATAAAAACGATAAAGGTTTGCTTT
The DNA here is from genome assembly GCA_029876185.1 of Mansonella ozzardi. Lineage (NCBI taxonomy): Eukaryota > Metazoa > Nematoda > Chromadorea > Rhabditida > Onchocercidae > Mansonella > Mansonella ozzardi. The sequence goes on along the minus strand of JARVGP010000004.1, from coordinate 69,288 downwards.
ATCAACTCCTTTGATTTGTAGAGGATAGCTAAAAATGCAGTGAGCTTGCCAAAAACTATTTCTATTGTGCTTATCAATACTTCTTAAAAAATAGGAAGTTTAGACAATTTTCAAGCAATTTGGATAAGAGAACTTGAGTGGAAAAAAACAATAGAACTTGTGCAATAGAGTTTTTTAATCACTTTTGTCGTAAGTTTTGAAAAACTTCGGAGTACAGCTCAAATCATCGAAATTTTTTAAAGATGCTTCGACAAGATACCGATCATATAGAAGGTTTAATCAAGAAGGTGCAAACTTGGTTGCTACATGTACGCTGGAAGAAAGCACAATATGGCGTCCTTGCATGTATCAAGTGTATGCTTCTTTTTACGATCATCTTGTTAAAAAAGTGTGAAAGCATTGCAAATCGCTCTACATTAAAAAGTTATAGTGAGAAACAAAATTCTATGGCGTGCTGAAGAACTTACGAAAATTCAGAGTGCATTAAGAGGATATTTCATGCGAAAAATGCATCGTCCAAGGTTGCTTTATTCATTGAAAAATTTTTTTCTAAAATAGCACATCAGAAGAGAATGTTGTTGTTGTTGTTGAATTTAAACTGGTGAAAGAAAGATATTGAATCATATTTGCATAAAGTTAATCATAAAGTTAATCTTTCCTAAAGCATATTGTAATGTAGTCATTTTAGATTACATTTATATCGTAGAACAAATATGCTGTGGGCGAGAATTGAGGAATTGGAAAAAATGTTGGAACATTTATCACCCGCCAGCAGAAGTGAATGGTCTTCAGTTATTGGTGGGCTTAGCGTTGAGATTCAGCAACTACTCAAGGAGATTAAAGTAATATATCTGATAAATTTAGAACATTCTGTAAAATAAGAATTTTTTTTCGCAAATTTAATTACCTTACCTTTTTGAATAAAAACCAATAAACAGATCGTTTATTGGATGTAACTAATTATGTTTTTGTATTCTTTCATTGAGCCTTCTGAAAAGGCATACTCAAATGATTAATGAAAGCAGCTGCAGTTATTTTATTGAAAAATGAGTTTTTAAAAAACGTTTCAGATATCTGATGGTAAGCAACTAGACAGTTTAAGAAAACGCCACGAACAAATGTTGCAAAAAATTGATTCCATATTTTCTTCACTCAGGTTATTTGATATTATGTTATATTTATTAAATCAATTTGGAGTTATAATGTTGATATTATTCTGCTGTTGTGGAAATATTAACTTTAGTAGTATTTTCATTCTTAAGTCTTTGAACTGATGTTGAAGAAAGTATTTTGCCATTTTTTAACATTTCAGCGAAACATGTAAACAGCAATATGTACAGGATGAACAGAGAAAAATCAAAGAAATGGAGGAGAAGCAACGTTTGGAAATGGAAAAAGAAAACCAAAGAAAAATGGAAGAACAGAAATTGTAATGCATTGAGTAATAATATTTTTTGCAAAATATGTTTTAGAAATGCTATTCGCGAACAAAAATGAATCATTCAAAATTTTTAAAGGAAGGCGAGACTTGAAAAAGAAAGAAAAGATGAAGAGAAGTATTATCGACAACAAGAAATGTTGAGAGCGCAAAATAGACTTGAAGAAGACATTATACGGCAGCGGTAAATATTCTGATTATTACTCTAGTCGGATGGTTTTTTAGTTCATTTTTATTTGAAGGAGTAGTATTAGTCCAATCAAAAGGAGATAATAATCTGTTTCTCTATAAAATTGCAATTTTAATTTAGAAATGAAAAACTGAAACAAGAGGAACTGGATGCAGAAATTGCAAGAAGGCTAGCGATGGAAGATTCTACTTTACAAATGGTCGAAATTGATGCCTTGTAAGATTGTGCATCTTTAAAATTTATTTTTGACAACTAAAGAAACTGTTCGTTTTATAAAGCATGCGTCAATTTCCTTAGAATATATTATGTAGTATATTTCGTGTTGTGGAAGTATTTCAAGACTGCATGGTATTAATGATAAGACTGACGATCATCTCATAAATGATGTTGTTTGGATGAGTTTCTGTATTTTGTTAAAACCAAAACAAGAAAAAATCGAAATAAGTTTCTTATCAGTTTTGCTTAAAAACTCATTTTAACTTTGTACGCTAAATTTAAAACAAAATTATGTAAGCATAGTTATGTGGAAATTGAAATTCAAAAATTTGAAATGGCAGACGGTTACAATGAAATGAGAGATAAGGTAAAATAAGAGTAACAACTGATTTGGAATAGAGCCATTTTCTTGATTGCAAAAAACTTTCCAATAAAATTTGCTGAATTTTTTGCAGAAAAAAGAAAAGTATCAGCACTTCCAAATATGATCTAACGAAGTACAAATACGTTGAGCTCCGCGATATCATCAATACTTCAACTGGTGTTCATTTATTCATTTAAATTTCTCAACATTTTTGATATAACTTTAAAGAAAAGTAGGCTTCATGGTGGTAGCGTCAGAAAGACCGATCAGAAAGAGAATTCATAGAGCCAGGCGTTCAGTTATTTTTGTTTTTATCCACTCACCAATCAATGTAGCATTTGAGCATATAGAATTATTATCTCTAGTATCCTAATATTTTAGAAATAATTCATGACATTTTATTACTCATTTGCCACTTCATCCATCCAACCACTCAAGAATTCCCAGTTCACTTCTATCATCTCATCAAAATTTTCATACTCGTTGACAGTATGCATTGACAAAGGGGAGGAATCATGTAAAAGTCCAAAGCAATAATTTACAGATACTGATTTATTGCTTGCTTGCAAAGAAGAATTCCATAGACGCCTACAAATTTATCAGCAATGGAAAAAGTTAAATGAGAGCAGTATTAATGAGCGGCAGATAAATCGTGCACCGATGGTATTACTTGCTTCAAGTAAAACTTATTATAATACTTATTGCCTTTTCTTTGCGCTCTCATAACGTCATCTTTTCTTTCTTGAATTTTATTTTTAATTAAATAGCAACTATGGCGTTTGGTTCGAATTGTGTAAAAACACAAAGCTTGAAAAAAAGCATTATATACTCTTATATTTACTTTACTTTCTAAAAAATTCAAGTTGTATTAGTAGAATCTTTAAAGATGTAGAGTTGATTTCAATATCATATTGTGCTTTTGTTAAACAAAAGCTGATTATATATACCAAATAATTAGATAAATAAGAGTTTTGTTGTATATTTTTTAATGCTGAATATTGTTACACTAAGAATAAAATATGTTTTGCTTTAGGCAGTAAAGATTACATTCCTTCGCGGAATAATGTCACCATCCAACGATATTTCAAAGTACCCTTCGCAAAGCTTACCCATGGACATATGAATATGCGCAGTATGTTCATATATACTTTGACTTAAAATCCTCCTTTTTAAATTTAAATTATGTATGTGCAATGGTCAGATAAGTTCAATAGAAGCAACCGATTTAAAAATTTTACACAGCAATATTTGCTTAGGTAACAAGTGATGAGTAGGAAAGTCCGTATTAGTACATTAAAGTATTATGCTAAAAAAATTTAATGTTTTTGCAGATATATCGGAAGTAGGAGCATCTTCACATGGTATGTGGTATGCCCATTTCGATGGACAACGGGTTGCACGTCAGATGGAATTACATGCAAATAAGAAACCTATTTTGCTTCTTGCTGGTATGATAACTACTTTTATTCTCCCTTCTCATAACATATTAATGTGGAAATATTTGTTGAATAATGTTCATGGAGAACAACGAAATTACTTGAATATAGAGACACTCATAAGTTCATCCCTTAAATGTTCATTTAGTTCAACATTTCATTTAAACTGATTTACCATACTTATATAAGAAGAATTTGTCATTAATCCCCTACCTTATTAACTCCCAATGATTATTAATAAATAACATGGATTTGCTTTGCTTAGGTCGAGATGATATGGAAATGTGTGAGCTATCTCTTGATGCAACGCAGCTGACAAGGAAAAAAGGTGCGGAGATAACAGCTGTTGAATTTGAAACATTGTGGCATCAGTGCGGTGGAACAGAATACCGTATCAGTTCCAGACATGAAAATAATTGATATACAATACTACTTATACAACAAGAATTTATTATAAGTTGAACTTTTTCAATTTACCTGGAAACTGACAATGACCAAATATATAGGAGTTATAATATTCGGAAACCATAATCTGATACTAAAAGGAAATGAGCGAATGTCAGGGTATCATGCAGATTGACAGCTATTTTAAAACAACATCGACAAAACAAAGCAAATTATCCATCATTGGTCTTCAGTCTCTATTCCTGTAAGCCATCCTCCCGTTCATTGGTACAAAGCCTTATTAACTTCACCAACGGGACAAATTCACATTACTTATCTTACTTGTCATTCATTTTCCGCCTTGTTGCATCTTTATTCTCTTCCAGCACGATTGCTAACTCTAATCAGCACTAGATTGTTCACATTGAGTTAATGTGTCTACCGGTTTGTTTGATTTTATTCCAAAAAAACTTCACATTGTGAAACAGATAAAAATTTTAAATTTACAGTGGTTCCAATCAACCGAAATGTAAAATTCACTGTTGAGTAAAAATCATAAAATAGTAAAACTCATCAGTCATAAATAACAACATGGAAAAAATAAATCTTTTGCACAGCGAACACACTAATAAAAGATTTAATTTTTATCAATATCATTCAATCGTGCAATAAGCTGACGTATGCGCCTTCTTTCTTCATCTGCTTCCGCGCCTAAGTTAATTTCATATTCCTCAAGGACCTGGAATTAAAATCATGAAGAACACTTGAAGACATTTTCGGATAAAGGCGATAATGACGGTCCACTGATTGAAATATATCTAGATAAGTTAGAGAAACACTGCACTAATAAGCTTTAAATGTTATTTTCGTGTAATTATCATCTTACAACTTTATAGTCCGCCGTAGAAATTATGATTAGTAGTTCAAAGACATAACAATTAATTATCCGGAATAAAATAAAGAAAATTTTGCAAAATGTATGAAAATGAGGGATTCTAACTTTAAAAACACTAAACTAACAATATCTTTATGAAAAAACATAAATGCGACTAAATAACAGTGCAATGAAAAAGCAATAAACAAACCGGCACAAGATGCTTGTTAAGCTTTCCGTTTCCAGTTCGCATCTGCAACAATTTTACCGCTCGATTACGACAACCAGGTATTGCATTTGAGCATATATCCGCAAGAATTAAAACGATTCGTTGCAATGTGTACAAACCAGCATCCAATTTATCTAAGTACAACTGTTCAATTTCATCATCAGATAATTTGCTGTTTTGTGCCGAATTAGCCTGCTGAACTTCAAATCGGTCCACACGTTTCCTTAATATATTTTAATCATTCGATATAAATATTAATATATTGTTTCTTAAATTTGTTTTTGATACGTATAGAGATGTAAAAATTCTAAACAGAATAGAAAACATAGAAAAAAATAATGTGCGCCGTTTAATTCGAACAGAAGCGTTTAAATTCACTACATAACAGAGCTTTTTTTATATCACTCTTTCTAATCAGGCATTCTAACTTCAAACGCATAATAATCACAATAAAGCTTTTTCCAGCATAGTAAAAACTAATTTTAGAAAAAAATTTACTGATATTTTAAAACGAGTTCAACAGCACGGTCAACTTTTTCATATTCATGTTCACTAAATTTCGAAAAAATTCGATTGCGTCCTTCTTCACCACATGATCTCAATAAAGATGCCAAAACCTGCAAAGTTTGCATTATTTTTTCTGTATCAATAAACTGATAAAATAAATTGATAATATACGCCCACAAAAACAACAATCATTCATTATAATATGGACCACAAAAAGTATAATATTTTACCGAACAAACATGCTCTTCATGTTCATCTGGTGTTGAGTGTTTCTTTTTTTGGTTTGATGGAGTCCTCATAAACAATGGAAAAATTGTTCGTAAACCTGAAAATTTTTTTTTAAAAAAAAATTTTAACTTCAGAAAGTACAACTGAACACAGAAAAAAGATTTATAAAATCATGTAATCAGTTCTTTAAACCGTTTTTGGTTTGAAACATCTCAATGCAGACTATCTATTACCATTAACAAGTCTCAAACACTTACCAAGAATATCGATGAATTTGACACAATTAGATTTACCTTCTGCACCATTCGTAGCATAATCCAATACTTTTAATGCACTTTCACGTGACTGCTTACGTTCCCTAAAAACGCTGCAGACTTTCAAAAGTTTAAATAAAAATAAATACATGGGAACAAAAAGTTTTGCAAGAAATTTAATGAAAAAATAATAAAAATCATAAAGACCATCACAAATCAGTACCTCAGCATAAGATTCATTAACTGAAGGCCTTCACCATCTAGAAACTTTTGCCTGTTTGGTGTATACATAAGTGCGGCGCATACGGCATTAAACAAGTTCTCCATATGTTCTCGTTCATCTGCACTTCCAGGATCATGACGCTTGTACGTAGCCAAAGCCTAAAGTATATCGAATTGGATTAAAAGAATCCAAATCCATTATAGGCAGAAGAACTAACATTGAAATCTCCTCTTTGAGAGGTACGAGACTATTAATGATCGCTCTTTTCGAATTCAAAATACTTCTGAAATCATATGTAATAAAAACCTACACGAAGCAGTAAATCGAAACCATCAACTTTTTCCGTCAATCGTTTTCTAGCTAATTCAGTTAATTGCAGAAGCAAGGAAAGCAATTCACTAGCAAACATCTTGTTTGCATCCAAAGCTCCTCGTTGAGTCGCACGACGAAGAAGCCAGGCAAACAAACCTTGTTCAACACAAATATCAGCAAATGACGGTCGGAAATCAAGCACCTGCAAAAAGAAATGAATTTTGATTCTACATCAGCAAGAAGGATTAGTTTTGGATAATTCAACTTTCAAAAATTATAACCGTTTAGTACATTTATGATATTTCGAAATATACAAACACTGAACGGATGTCAGATATTAAATTTCTCTTTTATTAAAGCTGCCGAGTTCTTCAGAACTGCTACCTAATTACCATTTTTTGCTGCAAATCAACATCCTGAATCACTTTTTAGATATCTTTCTTCCTTTAAGCTACATCAATCCTCAGTTCAAAAATGCATTGATGTGCAATAAGCAGCAACCTACATTTTCTACGACTGATAATGCATTATGTATTGCATCAGCTTCGTCTTTTACAGTTTCATCCAAACGTTCAATGCTTTGCTGCACCAATGTTTCAATTAGCTGATCGGCAACCAGTACATCAATTAGTTTTGCTGCGCCACTTTCACCTTCATTCAACGTATCAACATCTGTTAATTCCTTCAAATAACAAAGAAACTGATGATGATTACCGACTTATTTAAAATTTCTTTCCAATTTAAAATCTTGCGAAAATTTCTATTCATCAAAAAACGATAAGCGCAGAATTCTTAACTCCAAAAAACAAGATTTTTCTCTTTTTTTCTTTTTTTTTCAAAAAAAAACTTTCTTCCCAAACCTCATATACCTAATGATTCCGACATCGACTGATTCTGTATCGAATTACATTATAATTTACAATGCCAATTAAAAACCTTATATATAAGTTAAAGAAACCTGCAAAAGATTGATGACAGCAGCAACAATGTCAGAGTTTTCGTGAGCTAATAACTGTAAAAGAGTAGCTGTTGCACTAAGATCAACAAGTAATTCGTATAAATCGGGCTGTGTTGCTAAGGCGTGCATCTCCTTAAATAACGACACATAATTCATAAGTAGTAGCAAGAGAAAAAAAAAAGAAAATAAAGTGAAAAAATAAAAAATAAATGAAAAAATAAAACCTGTATTGCTTCATTTAATTCAACTTCGCTATCCATGAACTTTGCTGGTTCATCACCGTATTTGATGCGCATTTCTCGATTTTTCAGACATCTTTTCTCCAGCTAAAAAGTTGAAAAATATCGGAATACTAAAAATTAATAAAATGAGAAAAATCAAAATCACGAAGTTTTTCGAGAAATATAACTACAATCGAAATTTGACCTGCATTAAAATTCGCTTAACAGCCACTTCATCAACAATCACTGCTTGTGATTCATCTCGTTCCAATGCAGCCAAAATATCTTCTGCTGTGTTGGTTGCTGTAAAAGCATTTGAAGTGTCCATACGAGGTCGCTTTGAATGGATCTTAAAAAAGAAGCAATATTGTTAATGAATATACCACTCATTCAAAATATCACAACTAATTTTAATTTTTAATTTTAAGGTAGACAGAATAATTCAAACTCCTAAAGTATAAAAAAAAAGGAAGAAAAACAGTCGTCACCTCAGTTGACGCTCGCAGGATCTCCGTAACATCGATAGACGACATCCTGCTACAAAATATATATCATATATAAATATTCATATGCATTTATAAATATAAATGTATGTCTACATTTAAATCACATCTCGTGAAGTTAGCACAATTCCCTTTCATTAATCTAAGTGATTGGCAACTTTACATGGAGCATCACTAAATTCTCTTATGCATTCTGAAGCGCACAGATTTTTCCTGAAAATTTACCGCCCGAACAGTTTTTTGACACTGATAATTCAATGTAGGCAAATACTTGAAAACATCTATGTCATAATAATGGAGGTAATTGGTTTTGCAATAAAACCGGTACAGCTTTAAAGAAGAAATTGCAGACATGTGATTTATTTGACATCATACTTATTAAAACATGGAGATCGAAAGGAAAGCATAAATTTCTAGATATCAATGAATTAACAAAGATCTATGTAACAACTTGTGCTGGAACTCCTGCTAAAAAATAAGATTTTTTTTTTTTTTTGACACCGATAATTCAATGCCCATAATAGAAAGGAATAAAGGAATACATGTTGTGAAGGCTATAATTAAAAACACGTTAGATGTTTCCACCACATTTAATTTCTTTGCTATGAAATAAATACAAGAATTTAAACGAAAATTGTTTCAAAAAGAAGTTCAAAAAAAGACGATTATTATGGTTATCAACAAAATTTAAGTCTCAAGACACCACATTTAACAATTCAGCAATGGAATTGCTGACTTCAACGAAGTATTGCTCATCACCAGTAATATTCCATTTTGTTTCTGAAAGTAAATTCAACAATTTCAGGCGCTTTTTTCTTTCCACTTCATTGCTGCCATCACATTCGGAGACCAAGCATTCATAAAGCTGCTCTGCTGCATTACGACGCATTATGGGGTAACGAGATCGCAAAGTGCGGACAACCTACAGCACTAATTATATCAATTTCCGAACGCTGCAGAACTATGCTTGGATGTAGCAAATGAATGAGCAAGGAACAAACAAAAAAAAGGAACAAAAAAAATGAACAAGGATAATAAGATATGCTTTAAAACTGAAAAAGAAACTAATTAATTAAAGTGAAATTTCACAATAAAAATATCAAGAAGCTGACAACGATCAAGAAGAAAGAACTTGCCAATGACGCAGATTTTTGCCATAATACACTGGATGAATTGAAATGTAGGAAATGACATAATATTGAAATACATATTCTGACTTTCTGTGCACTTCCTTTTACACTCGCCTCCTGCAAATTAATATTTCATAAACAAATTCTGTTGCTGCTATAAATCATTAAATACAACATATATATCATATGACCCATATCACAAATCAACGAACTAGCACAACTTTTTGTCCTAGTGATTACTTTCAATCTAATAAATAGACCACTTTAGAAATGCTGAATGAATATGAATAAAGATACTGTTAATGAATCAATATTTCACGACAACTTAACCTGTAATATAATCATCTTTGAGTAAGCAAACATTTGACTTCTGAATAAAAATATTGCAAAATTCACACAAGTATACAATAAGTACATACAATAGCTACACGATCCACGATTTTTCGAAGAGAAGGTGAAGAATCTGGATCTGCTTCAAAACATTCGAGAAGCTGTGCTGACAAAATTTGTTCTAATGTGCGAAGCAGAGGCTGGGTTACACGCAGTAAACCAGCATTATTGACTAAAATCGATGCAAAACACTGAAGAAAAATTTCCAATTCCTGAAAATTTGAAAGAAGATTTCCTTTTTAATATCAATATTTAGTTAAAACACCTACAATTTATTTAAAAACCATATTAAATTATTAATAGAGCTAATTTACCATTATAAAAAACTATAAACCACCTGTCGTGACTCGCGAACATCAGAAATAACCGAAAGCAAAGCATCAGATGCGCCTCGCATTGTAGATTCCGTAACACCGCCTAAATTTCAAAAACGTAGAGAAATAAAGTACATACTACATTCTTGAAAATTGTGGAACCAAAGGAAAAAGATCCGACAACAATGGTGCCCATAATCTGGCTTAAATATTTACCAGCAGATATAATAAATCCACTCAAGGCAGAATATCTGTAATAAGAACTCCTCAACAACAAAGCTAGTCGTTTGAAGCAGGATGGTGATCTCCAGTCCATATTCGAACCATCATCCAAATAAATTTTTCTTAGAATTTCTTCTTCCTGAATACCTTTTAGCTCTGACTGCAAGATTCTTCTCATTACCAAAGCAGCACACTGGAAATAAAAAATATAAATTGAGTATGTATGAAACCAAAACACTTCTATCGCAGAACTATTTAAAATAAAAAACGATGACTATTTTGCATGGCATATCGTTACTATGAATGCAAAACTTTGTGTAATCTAAAAAAAGTACTTCACGTGTTGCATCAATTTTCTCGATAGATTGCTGAATTATTTTACAGAGTGCTTCGGAAATGCGATCAGTAATCTTCGAGTAATTTTGTGCCAGCGGCAAAATAACTGCAAGTGCTCTCATCACCTCCTCGCGCAGAATTCTTCCAACATCACCTCTTTTGTCCATTGTATAATCATCCAAAGAATTCATGAGACTAAAACATTTTATTTAAGCTAAAAGACGACATAAACAAGAGAGCTAAAAATTTTAAATATATACCGCGCTGTATTAAAATGCATTATAAAAATACACAAAATTGAAATCTGATGACAAACCAATCAAGCAATTCAGCAATATCGCCCAGTGATTCAATCCCGACTGAATCAACAATGCGCGCAATAGCTTTTACACAAGAGCATCGCCCATACACCCATGTTGCATCCAATGCACTGGTTCTGGAAAGCATAGATACTATCTTATTATTTAGGTTTTTCTCATATTAATCTAAAAAAAGCAAAACGAAATAGAATAATCAAGGAGAAAATGTTTACCCAATGATTGCAAACGTAAGTGTACGAATAATTTCAGTGGCGAAAAAGCCGGATGACGTTGACAGCAATAATACTTCACTTGGAATGACACTCAGAAGAGCTGCTATCCCTTCTCTCTCAGATTCTACTTTGACAGCAATTAGCTAAAAACATAACACTGTGAGTCAAACCTCATTGTTATTATCACTCGATCAATAATATGTCCAAAGTTAAATAATTTATTATTTGATTCGGATCTTAGGAAATTTAAAAATGGTTTTTTCCCCCAATTCAATGATATAAACAAACTAAAGAACTACTCACTGTAAAAAGTAATATATTGTCATCAGATTTCTAAAAAAACTAATCGAATCTCTAAAAAATGTGTTTCTGCAAGCCACACACCTGAGGCAGATACACTTCACGAATTCGATGCATCAAAAAGTTTGCACCTAAATTGTCAATATAAAGTTTGAAGAAGGCTGCTCCTGCCTGACATGCTCCTTGCCTGATATCTCCATTTTCGTCGGAAAAGTTTAATTCCAAACAACGAAGCCAATCTTCAGTCTAAAAAAACCAACAGATTGAGACATATTTTTTTTCGTAAGAATCATTACGGTTGTTTCAATGGCCTTTTCTCATCTTGATGATACCAACCAACAGATCCACATTTAAACTAACGTGATTGTTTTGCGTCATCAAGTTATAAAATCCGCTAAACATGTTAAGTGTTTTCGTATCACAGCTATTATCATGACGGATATTACAAAAATAAACTTCTATTTGACTGAAAATGTATACTTTTATGATCTCTTTCGGTATCACAGACGATAATGATTTGATAAAGACGTTCATAGCTCGTCGCATTAATGTAGAACCCAATGAACGGGTTTTTTTCCTGCAGATAGTGTAGACCATACTGGGTATTTGTGCAACATCTACGTACAACTCCTTATCCAACACTGTGCCACATCTTTTCAAACCTGATAAAGTGGATGCTAGGGCAACAATACCTCCTTGTCGCATAATCAGCGAATCACTACTGATCAATGGCAATATCTTTTTAAAGACCTATAAATAACTTTTTTCGAATTTCTCAAAAAAAATGCCTTTTTTGTAAAATATAAAATCTAAAATTAAAATTTCTTATATAAAGAATGAAAAAAACGACATATGAAAAGAAGTTACGATACCTGAGTAGAAACGAAACTTGGATCAAAAACACAAAGATGATGAAGTGCTTCTGCAGATAACAAACGAATTTCTTCATCCCAATGAATTATCTATAAAAGAGAAAAAAATAATATAACCAAAAAAAAACAAAAAACAAAAATTTTCAATTTTTATAATATTTCAATAGTGCTGAAAAATTACGAAGGCTGTGCAGGAAAATAAAGCATTTTACTACAAACACTCTTCTATATAACTATATTCCTTATCCTGCATAATTTCCAATAAGCTATTTTCTTGCAATTATTGCCATTATATTTTGTCAACTAATTTACAAATAAAACCTTGAAAGATGTGAGATGTTCAATCATCGCTCGCGTGTAAGCTGAATATTTTGCTATTTGATATGAGATCTCTAAATAGGATCTACAACGCTGTCCAACAGCAAAATAATCAATTTTCGTCAGTATCTCGATGCCATTTGGAAACGTACCTTGTCGACCGACAGTTTCTTGAAATGCTGCACTAGCAGCTCTGAAAGGCAGCTGTTCATAACAAATGGAATATTCTGGTCTTTCGATATATTTTTTTGTTCTACTTTTTTCAAACAAATTTTACTGTCGTTCAGATACAATAAAAACTCCTCCCTCATGCACAGCTTCACGCCTGATTAAGCCACACATCCATCCAAATATTTCGTAAGATGTATGCCGCTACGCAAAAGTTAGTAAAGTCTAGATTATAAATCAACAACTGTAAAGTAATTACCGTCTTACGTTAATTTCTCTATCAAATAAAGCTACACAAACAAGGCATGTTGCAATCTGTTCAACATATTTTTTTAAATCCGCTGGACGAAAAGCTCGAGCTAATGACCAACATATATAACAAGCTGCATCCCGCACACTCGCTCCTAAGGCATGATGTCCTTGCGGTTCCTCAAACACCAAAGCCTGGAAATGCAAGAATTGAAAAAGAGATAACCATAGAAAAGCTAAAACAATAAACTAAACAAATACATGCTTCGATCATGTAAGCCATCCACAGAAGTAATGATTAAATTTCTGGAAAACACGGATGGGAAAAAAAGCGCGGGAACGATGTAAGGCTGATAATAACTCTACATGTAAACAACTAACATTTAAAAGAATCTTCACAATATCCGGAAGTCTTTCAAGGGGCAAAAAGCCGCGTCTTGCGAGTTCAGCAATTGCCAAACAACCACCATGCCAGGCGGCATTGCCAGAGTGCAAATTGAAATTAATTTTAATGATATTGCAGAGTACATCATTTGCAAGATGTTTCGGCAAACGAGATAAAATCCGTCCAATACCTTTTGCTCCAGCCCACCGTATATCAGTATCACGATCACGCATTGCTTCCAAAACTGTATTAAGAACAACTTCCAGCTGTAAACAATTTGCAATTGATCATATTCTTGATTACAATAGTGAAATCAGTTCCCACTGCAGATTTCTTTCTTTCGATTGCTATAAATTGTTTGCATAAGCAGAAAATCATACTATAGATTTCCCAAGATACCTTGTATTTTTATAAGAAATATAAGTTTTAACAAAAAAAAAGATATATTTTTCATCTCAATCTTACATTACTCTCTATTATCTAATGAAAAATTCTCTGAAAATAAAGGACAAAAAAATGTTGCAAATAATAATAACCTCTGCATATGGAACTTCATAAATTTCGTCCACAAAATCCTCTACCTCCAAAACACTGAATTTTTGATATTTTGCAAAAGCACTATTTTCCAAATCCAGACTGCGATTCCCATTGTCATACCGCCACTTTGCGATCTTAGACAAAAAAACTGATAGCAATCCAATACATATAAAAAACAAAAAATGATACAGAGGTTTAGAGAAACCAAACACTTACCTTTGGTTTTAGAAATACCATTCCCAATCTTTGAACAATCTTGACCGATAACTTTTTCACAATGAAATCTGAGTCTTCAAGATCACCTAGTTGGCGCAAGACTTTTACCACTTGATCTGCGACAGTCAGCAAGTCTTCCCGTTTTCCCTATAAAAATTAAACAAACTAATCAAAAGAAACAAAAATTTGCAATACTGTTGCTAGAATTTCACTGCATGAATACAAGCACATATCCGTAGTATTATACAAGGTTCCTTGACCATTTAACGTCTCAGGTCAGAATATTTGTTTGAACTTCTTATTTAACTTCTTTTTTATTTTTATCTGTGCTTCCTTTGGCTGGTTCTTTGTTATTTTTGTTACTTGATCGTAATTTCAATACTTCGTTTATGATACCAGGCAATCCTTTATTTTATCAGTTTTTTTTTTTTTTGATTCTTTGGACACCAGAAGTTTATATTATTATTCTGCCTGTTTTTGCATTATTAGTGAGTCTGTTCTACTTTTAACTGATAAACATTGCTTGTTCGGTCAAACATAACTTTTGCTTCCATTTGAATTGCTGGTTCTTCAGTACCTAATCAATTTATGAAAAATAATAGGCTGTTGTATTTCACCTTTTTTAGAATCGCTGCAAGCAAACGAAGACTACCAACGAGTTCACTGTTAATAGACCATTTACCTTCACAATTTTCGATCGCCGAAACACATGAATCTATTAACTTCTTTAAATACTTTTTGCCGGCATCTTCACGAGAAACTAGCATCGCAAGTAATAATGCAGCTGAATGCTATAAAGTTTTTACCGCGTCAAAATTTAGTTAGATGCTAAAATTTCTAAAAATTCAAACAGAAAGAAAACGACAATGAATTTGCGCTTTGCAGTCAATATTAAAAAAAACGAAATTTTCCTAAAGCAATCTCATTTTTAAAAATTTTGTTCATACCTGACATCTATCAGTATTTAAATACAGATATGGTTGCGCAACGGAGATTATCCTCTCCAATAAATTATGACCATTCTTTGTTCCAAATTTGCTCAAATCAAATGGATTTTTGCATAAGATCACCATCCAAAGAAGAAGTATATATCGGGAATCCATATCCACCGTGGAATCAACATATCGTTCCAGTGAACAAAGTACTTTTTCCATATATTTAATCTTGAAAACCCAGAAAATCTCAAAATTAGTTTAAAAGACTAAAAACAAACCTATTTATAATAATCAATCTTTTAATCGAAAATCAAAATAATAAAACTTATACTGATATTATCAAACTTGAAAAATTAAAAAAATAACTAAATGATGGTATCCACGAAATAAAGAAAAAAAAAACAGATGAAAAAACCGCCCAAAAAATAGTTAAACTCCATAATAAAATTATCAAAATAAAAAAATTAGGAATAATCTTACAAATAATATTGGCATTTTTTTTTTTAAATAATAATTGAACTGTGTATAGCTGGTCATTGGCTTTCGGAATTATTGGACAGCTATATTAATAAAGAATAATGTCCACAGAAAAGTAAGAAAAAATAAATAAACTGATAAAAGAATTTTCGAATCTCGAGAAATAAAAATCTAGAAGTTCTGAGAAAATATTTTTAGTAGTCTACTCATCAAATGATTAAAGATATTTTTATGATTTCAAAAAAATAACAGTTAAACCTAACTACTATGCATACTTACTTCGTGAGGTAGCAATGAAAAAAACACTTTGTACCCTCTAACTTTCGATATATGTGCAAGTAGTGCAAAAGCCACACTCGATATATCATCGAATCTTCAACAAATAGAACTATGAAATATAAACAGTAGCATATATGATTATAACAGCATGAATAAAAGTGGAAATGTTTAGCATCTTTATGTCTCCCACAGCGTAACAGATGGAGAACTGGAAGCAATAAAAATCTTTTGAACTTCATAAAAACAAAAAAAAAAAATTTTACTTCGTCTGCTCATTATCAAGAAATTTTATATATGCCAGTAGTTTATTCATCATGATTTCCATAAAAGGGTCGAGCAAACTGGGCTGTTCTTGGTATAGATCAAGAATATATCGAAATCTGAAGAAAAGATTCAAAAACAAACAATTTTAAATAAAATTTTATGCAGAATAGTATAAGACAGATGACAGAGATGCAAATAATCCGTTGTCACTATTTTCGATAAGTAAATCAATTCACTATGCAGATCCTCAAGTTTCTGATAATAATTTGTTTGTGTTAATATGTTTCATTATACTCTAAGTGCCGTTAAATCATCATTATCTCAATGTAAGCTTCATCTTCCGGGATAATAAAAAAATCTATGGTTATCGTTGAGTATCAGTGTGCAGAAAGGTTCATAAAGTTTGGAGCCATTGAAATTTCCTGTAATTTATTTAGAACAGCATTAGGAATCAAAATAACCCACCGCAAAGATCTTCAATATAAGCTAAGTTATATGTGAAATTACGATTAAAGATAACCTTTCGGAACGGTTTTCTCTATCACGTTGACTACTTGCAAACGAAGGTATAATATCAATAATAGCAAATATCTCTTGCCGATGTGCTTCAGTAAATGTTTTTCGTAACTCTGAAACACCATCTTCCATCAACGAATCAACAAGAGGAGGACCAGGTACAACATCCAGTAACACTTTTTCCTGCATCCTGAAATTAATATAATGTAAGGAGATTATGCCAACAAAGCTCACGCTCCTTCATAAGAAATAACGGTGTTGCATTATTTTATCATTACTGGATTATTTCCAATCTATCTAGATTTTAACGTTTTATTATTTCCATTCCCTTTTTCTTTTTATAATCCTTCATCAGACTCACCAAAAACATAGTTTCTAACCACAGAACGTGACATCTGAATCTCATCGCTATCTAACTCACAAACAAAACTTTGACATCTTGTTTGTTCACTTTGACTAGGATTCAATGATTAGACGCACGTCTCACAACTATTATCATTAATAATTGAAAATATTTTTTAAAGAAAAAAAGAAATGAAATTTGAAAATATTTTTCTATTATATTTTGAATACTCGAAATTTAAAATTTAAATACTATAATGAAAGTGAATAATGCCGATGAAACATTGCTTTATTGTGGCTGCTATGTAATGGATTAATGTGATTTGTCAAACACATCTAAATAATGAAGGTAATGGAATATGGGAATTCGATGGGAACACCTTTACCTTATTTATGACAATCTTTCCTCAGCTATGCAAATTGATATGCTTAATCTGTGAAAACCTTTATCGTAATTTTTTAACTAAAACGTTCTTAAATTGAACAATTTACATATTAGTTTATGATCATTTTGTGATCATTTGTGAATCGATCTATGCTAAAGTCTATAAATGAATCATTTTGTGAATTTTTGAAACTTTTTTGGATTTTTAATTTTGAATTTTCTCTCAAGAAATGAGAGATTTAAAATAAAATGAATTTCTCACTTCATTTTATTTTTGTTAAGTATTCTTTAAGAAAATAATTTGCCAATCATCTCTGCAACAATTCATGTCATTCCATAGTTGAGGAGCAAAACTCAGTTTTGTAATCTATTAGCCTTGACAGTAATAATCAATTTATTTATCCAGATTTTATTTAATTCA